>CM035151.1:30499678-30592178 GCA_020205615.1 Panax quinquefolius
AAAAGTTCCAAATTTGATAAAAACTTCAGATCAATATTTCAACATAATGATATTGAAGAAATAATATCATTACGAAAAAAAATAATATCCCTTACCTCGAAAGATCAAGATTTCTAATTTGAAACACTTTGGATATAAAGGCTATGACTTGAACTTGCATAGAATAGCAATACTCAAATTATACTCAAAATACTCACAAGAATACGCTCGATAATATAGAGAGAGAAAACTTGGGTTTACGGTGTGATTTTCAATTCTAACCTAAGCACCTATTTATAAGAAATTACTTAGAACACTAAAGCGAGAAAATTTAATATAATATTAATATATTATATATAAATTCCCTACGCACACAATCTATGATCTGAATTCAGCCATGCTTGACAACAAATAAGTCTACCAAACAAATCAAAAACGTTTTTATTATTTAAAATAATTAAAACTTCCAAAAATCAATTATTTAGGAATTTTGAACATCAATAATTCATAATAAATAGCCCTTTTATCAGAAAATTGAATCTCGCGTATTTTTATAGAAAATTCAATTCTCTACAACTTTGCGAGAAGAAAGTTTTTCCAAATTCCAAGCGAAATTGGCCAAGAAATACACAAGCGAAGCGATTTACAAAGTTATAATCAAATTTTGGTCAATAAATGGGGTCCATGAGCATGTTTAACATGTTTTAAATATTTATTGCAACAAAAATACTCTTCCTCCTCGTATACTCATATATCCCACATTCATTGTAAAAAATATCACCATTATTATATTATTAAAATATAATAATACATTATCTTATAAGAAAAAGATAAAATTTTAATTTTCAACAATTGTCACATTAAAATTTTTCTCCATCTATATCCACATAAAATCAATATTTTCCTCATCATATGAATCAATAATTAATTATTCACAAATAATATTACGAATCACAATATTGACAACCGTGCGGTTCAGGAAGAGGGGGCTTTTTAATAAGAATTTCTCCTTCTTGGTATGCAATTAGGTGACCAAACCTCTCCTTAGAAAGAACTTTCTAGACATTGCCAATAATGTTATCTAATAATATTATTAGGATAATATGAATTATTGCCGATAATGAAAAATATTGTGTAATGACAATTATTGAAACAACAACAATATAAAATATCAACGCAAAGAATTATTGAATCGATAAAATAAAATCTTGAGCGGTAATTATCGTAACCATTATTGAGTAGTGCCTTCTTTACGTAAGAATCAATAATTGGTGCAATAATCACAGTAATCTTCTCGTGTTTTAACCACCAAGTATTTTAACAAAGATAACTGTAATAACTACGCTAGTTATTTTTAACCAACTTATATTTGTCGTTTTCTTCATCAATCGCTTTCCGTTATGGGGCCCATTTTACATGGGCTACTGTGCGTAAATACGAATATTCCCGAAGCAATACAGAATATTCCACGACCAAACGAATATTCCCGACAACAATGAATATTTTATAACCACTTGCTTATTTTGAAATATTTGCGTATTTTACCCTAACTATCCACATTAATCACATTAACCCTTACTATTTCAAAATAATAAATAGAAAATTAAATTTCATTAATAATAAGTTGGGGTCTTACAACCTCCCTCCTTATGAAATTTCGTCCTCGAAATTGACGTCACGATACTGGTGTTTGAAAAGGTGAGGATACCTCGCTTTCATTTCGTTTCAATTCCGGTCATTTCCTCTATAAGCATGATTCCTCCACAAAACTTTAACTTGTGGTATGACCTTTTTGCATAGGACATGCTCCTTCCTATCCAAGATCTTGGTGGTACCTCCTCATACGTTAAGTTTTTGGCTATTTAAATCAGGTTCTAATTACATATAGCGTGGTTCGGGTCTTTCACATATTTCTGAAATACAGATATGTGAAACACATTATGAACAGAGACATACTTGGAGGTAACTTGTAAGTCTATAGCTACATTTCCTACTTTCGGTCAAGAATTTGAAATGGACCGATAAATCGTGGATTGAGCTTTCCTCTCTTCCCAAATCTTGTAACTCCCTTCCATGGAGCAACTCGCAACAATCATGATCCCCTACACTAAATTCCACGTCCTTTCGATGAAGATCCGCATAACTCTTTTGTCGATCTTGTGCCGGTTTGTATCGTTGTCGAATCATTTGAATCTTTTCGGTGAGTCATACGTACTAACTTTCGGGTCCCAACAATGTTGCTTCACCCACCTCATCCCAACATATTGGAAGCGACATTTTCGTCCATATAATGCTTGAATGGAGCCACACCTATACTTGCACGATAAGCTGTTGTTGTAGGAGAATTCCACCAATGGTAAATACTTATCCCAAGCGCCCCTTGAAGTCTAGGACACGAGTCTTAATAAATCTTCAAGAGTTTGAATAGTCCTCTCGATTGTCCGTCTGGTTGGGGGGATGGTATCGAACTAAATCGCAAATCCGTGCCCATAGCTTTTTTGCAAGCTAACCCAAAATCTTGAAGTAAATCTTGGGTCACGATCCGAAAACTATGGATCTGAGGCATGCCATGCAACCTCACAATTTCATTCACGTCACATACTAGCAAGGCGTTCAAGGGAATAAGTCTCCGTGTCGGCAAGAAATAAGCAGACTTGGTTAATCTATCAACGATAACCCAAATAGCATTGATGCCTTGAGAAACCGTAGGAAGACCCGTAACGAAATCCATGGTAATGTGTTCCCACTTCCATTTCGAGAATCTCAAGTGGTTTGCAAGCGGACCCTTAGGTACTAGATGCTCCGCCTTTACTACGTTAGCAAGTTAAACACATCGAGATAAACTTTGCAATCTCTCTTCATATTGTTCCACCAAAATGTATGTCGAAGATCACGATACATTTTAGTACTTCGAGGATGGATTGCAAATGGTGTATTGTGTGCCTCCATCATAATCTTGTACTTCAAATCGAGTCGTTGAACACGAAAGTCTAGAGTGGACTCAAGTATTCCTTCTTCATCAATTCTCGCTTAGGAATATCTCCTTCTTGTACTTTCTTCTTCATACGCATCATTTCATTTCGGGTCGGTGGCTTCGAGCAACCTTAACTTTTCTATTAAAGTTGGCTCTGTCGTATACTTGACATCATCGCTTTTCGTTCCGCATATGATCTTCTACTCAACGCGTCATTACCACGTTCGCTTTTCAGGATGGTATTGAATAGTGTGGTCGTAGTCTTTCAATAGCTCGAGCCAACGTCATTGCCGCGTGTTGAGTTTTTTTGTGAGTGAAGAAATATTTAAGGCTTTTATGGTTTGAATATATCTCCACTTTCTCCCCATATAGATAGTGCCTCCATATCTTTAGAAAAGCGATCTTCGCCGTAACTCTAGATCATGAGTAGGATAATTCCTCTCATACTCTTTAAGTTGTCGCGAGGCATAAGGCTATGACTTTCCCCGTTGCATGAGAACACATCCTAACCCTTTGCACGAAGCATCATTTGTAGATAACAAATCCATCAGAACCGGATGGTATTGTTAGAAACAGTCTTAGAAATAAGTCTCCTCTTAAGCTCTTGGAAACTCTTCTCGCATTCTTCACTCCAAAGCAAATTTTGTATCCTTAGAGTTAAATTTGGGTTAATGGAGTAGCGATTCGAGAAAACCCTTCCACGAATCTCCGATAATAACCATTAAGCCCAAAAACTACATACTTGATCCGCAAACTCGGTTGCTCCCAACTTTGTATTGCTTTGATCTTCGTCGGATCAGCGGATACTCCATGTTTTGACACCACGTGCCAAAGAAATGCTACTTCCTCAAGCGAACTCGCATTTCTTCAATTTGGCATATAGTTGGTTTTCACGAAGCCTTTGGAGTACCGACTTCAAATGGTGCTCATGATCTTCACGGCTTTTGGAATATATGAGGATGTCATCAATAAAGACAACAACGAATTGATCCAAATATTCCTTGAATACTCGGTTCATCATATCCATGAAAGCCGCAGGAGCATTAGTTAGTCAGAAAGACATGACTAAGAATTCATAATGCCCATACTGGAGTTACGAAGGCGGTCTTTGGAATATCCTCGGTTCTAATCTTGGTGATGATATCCGAGCGAAGATCGATTTTTGAAAAAAGAATTGCCCCCTTGCAACCGTTGGTCAAACAAGTCATCAATCTGAGGCGGAGGATACCTATTCTTGATGGTGACATGGTTCAATTCAGATAGTCAATACAAAGTCGCATACTCCGTCTTTCTTCTTTACTGAATAAAAGCAAGAGCACCCCAAGGAGATGTCTTAGGACGAATGAAACCGATGTCCAACAATTCTCGTAGTTGGACCTTTAACTCTGAAGTTCAATAGGAGCCATTCGATATGGGGTTTTAGAAATGGGCTTTGTACGGGTTCAAGATCAATAAAGAATTCAACTTCACGTTACGGGGTAGGCAAGGAAGTTCTTCTTGAAATCGTCGGGAAAGTCAATAACAACAGAATATTATTCAAATTTGGCGTGTCTTTATTCAAATCCATAACATGGGCTAAGAAAGCTTGACATCCGTTTTTCAATAAGCGAATAGCTTTATGATTAGATATGATAGTGATTGATTTTAATGGTTTAGTTGCTTGAATTCGCACAACAGGTTGGTTAGGAATATGAAAACTAACAACCTTACGAAAACAATCAATTGTGGCATGATGAGTAGTTAACCAATCAATCCTAAAATCACATCAAAAGCAAGTATCTTTAAAGAGATAAGGTCAGCGAGGTAAGGTGATGGTGCCAACTTGAATCAAACAAGATTTATAAGCGATGGATGTGATGAAAGTTTCTCTAGCAGAGTTTCCACAGATAGGTCAAAGTCTAATTTCTCGGGAGTCAAGTTTAAGCGTTGAGCACATGCGGAGAGATAAATGAATGGGTAGCACCGGTATCAAGTAAGGTATAAACTTCGCAAGAATTTATAAATAGCTTACCGTGATCACCTCGTTTGGATTTCTCGCATTTTGACCGATCACAACAAACGCTCTTCCGGAATCGTTGACTTTGACTTTTTTCGGGACGATCTTTTGAGTCACCGTCCCCATTGAACTAGGTTTCGCTCTGCATAATCTCGAAGCGATATGTCCTTCCTTTCCACAATTATAGCATACCTTGAACTGTTGTGGGGCGGTTTGGTGATATGTCCCTCTTTTCGCATTTGTAGCATATAATAGGTGGTCGTTCTCCTCCCTTACAACCCGATTCTTTGTCAAGACTGTCGTCTTCACATGGTCGTTGTTAAATCTCCTCTTTTAAAATCTCCTCGACTTCGCTTCTTCTATTTTCATGGCCATGATTACCACAGAGTGGTTACCATTTTGTCCGTCTGTTTCTTTCTCCATTTGGTTATCATTATTACATTGTTGCTATCTCCGATACGATCCACGGTTATGGTCCTTGGTTGAATATACTCGTTATCTCGCTCTAACAATTGAGCCTGTTAACAACATCTGAATAGAGAGAAAATTTATGAGAAATGAGATATTGTCGTATATCGGGTTTCAAACCTCTCGTAAACATCCGTGTCACACGTTCCTCATTCTCCACCAAATGAGGTGCAAACTGGATAACTCTGCAAACTTTGCCTCGTCATTGAGACACCGTCACGTTGTTTTGTTCCAATATGATGAACTCCACTTCCTTCATATGAGCCGAACACTTTCGGAAAGTAATTGTCATTAAATAGCTTGAAGCGTCTCCCAAGACATCTTTGAGTCTTGCGGTGGATGGAGTACGCTTCACAGACTCCCACCAGTGATGCGCCTCGCCACGGAACATAAAGGTGGCGAATGGAACCTTCTGTTCCGCGTGCATCCCAAGACATCGAATATCTTGGTAATTTTCTTGACCCGTGTTTCCGCCATAATCGGATCGGCTTTCCCTTAAATTCGGTGGTCCCAACTCTTTGAACCGCTTATTTGTGACAACCCGTGAATTGCTATCATTTCTCTGTATTTTGAACACGAGTCTCCCTCGTGCGATTTTGCATGAATTGTAAAAACTTCTAAACATCCCCTCGTTCATCATCTCGCTTTCAATGGTGTTGTTCACAGGAGGAACATTGCCGACTGTTTGTTGCGCGTTCTCTTCGTTGGTGAGTCTGAGCGTCTCCACGGTCTCATTTCCATTGTTAATATTCTCAATTCGACATTCTCAAAATCTTGTCATAAAACAAGGGTTAATTAAGGAAATCAATATATCACATAATATCCCTATATCTTGACCAACTAACAAATAAGCTTAGGTAGGACACACTAGCGAAGGATTTACTCGTCTCTCCTCCTAGTTCTATTCCCCGATCTCGCCGGAGATCATATCCTAAGCTCGATACCAATTGTGGCGCCCCAAAATAGGTATACATCACCCATTACGAGTTGTCAATACATGGCATGCGAAACAACTACAACTTTATTATTACAACAATAAAGCGTGAGTTTAAATACAAATATTATCTTCTAGACAATATCTATACTCAAATAAATCCTCATCACATTTAATGATACATTATTTTACAAAATGGTGAGGACTACTAAACAACTCTCTCTAGAACCTTCATTCCATTACCCGTATTCGTACTCATTATATTTCTAGCCTCGATAAAAATGGAACAAAAAGGAAAAGGGTGAGCTCAACTAGCTCGATAAAGAATATTATGACTAAGATAATATACAACAAATTACCGTTAGTCTTCAACAATGGGAAAAATCTAATAGAATACAATAGACAACAAATTTTAAATCAATATTCGCATGGTGAAATAATAATTCATTAGAAGAGTTAAAGAGAATGCAAACTACTATCTTCCATGTATGAATTTAAAAGTTCATCAATCTATCTTTTATCCTTGTAACATCAATCAATATATATCTCGGAATCACATATTCATCTTTGCACTACTGTGCCAAAGATATTCATCGATTAGTCGTGTTCATCTAAACACTGCTCATCATTGCACCTTTCTGAGCCAAAGATATTCTTCAGAAATCATTCATCTTGCACTACTGGGCCAAAGATATTCCATAATATCATCATTTAAGGTGAAGATGATGAAAAATATTTTTAAAGAAAGCGAATCCGGTGAAACAAAATGACAAGGATTAAGGATTAAGGATTAGTACTTTGTTTTATCCACGCCCAAAAATACCTCAAAATAATCGCGTTGGTGTAAAATTCAAGAATGATCAAAACATGGATACAATCAAAGCTAGTATCCGAATAGATATTTTGGACGAAAAGAAAAATTTTCATTTTTCGATGAATAGTCTTAAATGATTCGTGAATAATTGTCAGATATCGTGAATAGTCTTGATATCGTGAATAGTAACTCAAGACACCAAAAGTTCCAAATTTGATAAAAACTTGGATCAACATTTCAACATAATGATATTGAAGAAATAATATCATTACTGAAAAAAAATAATATCCCTTACCTCGAAAGATCAAGATTTAAATTGAAAAACAGGATATAGACTATGACTTGAACTTGCATCGAATAGCAATACTCAAATTATACTCAAAATACTCACAAGAATACGCTCGATAATATAGAGAGAAAACTTCGATTTACGGTATGATTTTCAATTCTAACCTAAGCACCCTATTTATAGGAAATTGCTTAGAACACTAAAGCAGAAAATTTAATATAATATTAATATATTATATATAAATTCCTACGCACACAATCTATGATCTAAATTCAGCCATGCTTAACAACAAATAAGTCTACCAAACAAATCAAAAACATTTTTATTATTTAAAATAATTAAAACTTCCAAAAATCAATTATTCAGAATTTGAACATCAATAATTCATAATAAATAGCCCTTTTATCGGAAAAATTGAATCTCACGAGTTTTATAGGAAATTCAATTCTCTACAACTTTGCAGAAGAAAGTTTTCCAAATTCAAGCAGAAAATTAAAGAAATACACAAGCAGGCGATTTTTTACAAGTATAATCAAATTTCGATTTAATAAATGGGGTCCCATGAGGCATGTTTAACATGTTTTAAATATTTATTGCAACAAAAATACTCTTCCTCCTCGTATACTCATATATCCCACATTCATTGTAAAAATATCACCATTATTATATTATTAAAATATAATAATACATTATCTTATAAGAAAAAGATAAAATTTCAATTTTCAACAATTGTCACATTAAAATTTTCTCCATCTATATCCACATAAAATCAATATTTTCCTCATCATATGAATCAATAATTAATTATTCACAAATAATATTCTGTAATCACAATATTGACAACAGCAGGTTCCAGGAAAGAGGGCTTTCAATAAGAATTTCTCCTTCTGGTAGCGCATGATTAGGTGACCAAACCTCTCCTTAGGCAGAACTTTCTAGACATTGCCAATAATGTTATCTAATAATATTATTAGGATAATATGAATTATTGCTTGAAAATGAAAAATATTGTGTAATGACAATTATTGAAACAACAAAGAATATAAAATATCAACGCAAAGAATTATTGAATCAATAAAATAAAATCTTGAACAATAATTACTGTAACCATTATCGAGTAGTGGCTTTTACGTAAGAATCAATAATTGGTGCAATACTGAGTGTCTTCTTGTGTTTTAACCACCGAGTATTTTAACAAGATACTTGATGTAACAACTCGCCATTATTTTTAACCAACTTATATTTGTCGTTTTCTTCACCCAATCGCTTTACGTTATGGGGCCCACACATGGTTTCTTGCGTCGTCGCATACGAATATTCCCCAAATTTAATATTCCACGACCAAACGAATTTTCCACGACAATGATGAATATTTTATAACCACTTGCTTATTTTGAAATATTTGCGTATTTTACCCTAACTATCCACATTAATCACATTAACCCTTACTATTTCAAAATAATAAATAGAGAAAATTAAATTTCATTAATAATAAGTTGGGGTCTTACAACGGTGGTCTCTAGCTGTGTAGGTTCTCCCTAAACAGTATAAAAAAGTGTGTTGTATTCTATACATCATTTAGTAGTTATATTTGGTGAATCAAATAGTGTGAGGCGAACCCAACTTTGGAAGGGTGTTTTGCCACTATCATTCAAGATGTCTAATGACATACAACCTCGTGTTCTCATAAGACATGGTTGTGCACATCCATTTGCTGAATATATCTACGAGCACTACCTATATGATCTTGGGGTTTATGTGAAATATAATTTTCACTTGGAGACAACGGAGATATTTATATGTCAAGAGAAGACTCACCATTGGAATGAAGATGATAGTAATATTCTTTTTTTTTTGGGGACTTTTGGGTCAACCAAGGATAATTCTGTGGACATATGATATCTATCATAACCTAGACGCATGGCCTCCCATGTATGAAGTTTTCCTTGAGCACTTCCCAAAGATTTTACTTTCTAAAATAGTTTTTGACTATACTTTTATGTAAAGTATCATGTAAGGTTGTAGTCGAGGTACCATGAGAGTTACATACATTTGTATTAAAACTCATTGTTAACTGTGGTCGTATTCTATACGACAGCTCAACAGTTGTATAAATGAAGTTGTATTTGAATTTTGTACCATGTATCTGGCGACTCAAAATGAGTGATGTATACCTAATTTTGGGGGCGTCACACACACACACACACACACATATATATATATATTTCTTGCTCATTAATTGCAAACTTCCACATGCACCATTTTTTGAGTTCATTAGGTCAGAAATGGCATTACGCTTTTAAAAAAAAAAATTATACCTAAACCTTGATTTAATCTTGTAAAATGACAAAATTTATTCTGCATTGTTGATTCCATTGTTGACTAAACTAGCTACTAAGAGTGATATTAATTTTTTTGAAAAAATTAGAGATATTTTTAGTCTATTTCAAAAAACGGGATGCATTTATATTTTAAAACCGTAAAGTTACGGAATGATATTCTTAATTTATACGTATTTTTTACTATCATTTATTGGATCACAATTACAATTAAATTCTTAGTTAATACTTAATATTAAGAGGATATTAAAAGTTGGTCGCTTTAAAATTTTAATTCTAATTTTAGGAGAGATGGAATATATGATATTTAGTGTCCATTTCATTCAAAATTAAAGAAAATTGACTTTTTGATGCGTGTTTTCTGAGAGGTGACTTGTAGAATTTAAAAGAACAAGAAGTAAACTCTTAAAAAAATCTAGGTACAAGAAATATTGATCAGTAAAAGCGGTTTACATTGACTATTTATTTTAGTAAATATCGGAAAAATGCGAACTAATTAATGAGAAAAACTAGGGTCACTTCCAGCTTCACCTTTGCTGAGAATTAAGTTTTTGAAAAGCCATTTGATTTTGTTTAATATAAATCAATGATTTGGAGAGAGAATGGAACAAAACACGCATAAAGATACCTCTCTCTCTCTTCTATATATATATATATATATATATATATATATATATATATATATGAGTTCCATACAATGATAATGATTCTTTGTTGAACAATCGGTTTACGTGGAGCTAAGCTATTCAATTTATTTATTTTACTCGGTAGAAATTTCAACAAGTCAATGCTTCACAAGAACAGATTGCTATGGATGGAACCCTATATATATATATATATACTGGGTCCCGCCTCTAAAGCGAACTTTAAGAAGCGAAACCAAAGGCAAACCGTCGTTTGGTGTCTCATGGCGACCGGTTCGATCCGTCACCATAGCCATGTAGTCTTTGGCGGCCAGGCCCGAACCGTCGCCATAGACACCAAAGACGACTTTTTAAATCTTTGGTTCGGCTTTTTAAAGTTCGCTTTAGAGCCTCTCCGTATATATATATATATATATATATATATATATATATATATATATATATATATATATATATATATTATATTGAACATGTCTTTGCCATTGTACTACTAACCAAGTTGAGGATGGGGTGGCATCACAAGATCGCCTCTACGTACTCATAAAGATAGAAAATAGAAAAGATTCACAAGAATTTAACATTAAAAACTTTGAAACACAAGCTAGAACTTAAAGTGAAAACTTTTGTTTTTCCTTTTTGACTCTGTTCTAAAAGGAGATATATTTTAATTTTTTAGTGTTAATTTATAAAATTTTAAAATTCAAAATTATTGTAAAATTATTTAATTTTAATAAAAACAAATATAACAATTGTAAATTAACGGCAAAAAAATATTTTTTCAATTTTGTGGTTGTAGTGTTTTAAGCAATTAATACTGTGCTTTTAAAATATTCAATTATTATTGTCTTTTTTAAAATGTTCAATCAAGTCATTCCATCCAATTTTGTAGAGCGGACGTTAAAAATTGGGATGATTTCTACGTGACTTTTAAAAAAAATAAATAAAACAAGTTATTTCCTACGTGGCCAAGTCGGTCACCAAATTCTTAATACTATTGAGCCACTTTGCACTTTTAAAAAAATGCAATTGGCCTTTCGTGGTTTTAAAAATATTTTTATGTTTTATTTTCTTTCTTTTCTTTACCTAAATATTTATAATATGTATAATGTGATGCCCCCAAAATAGGTATACATAACCCATCTTGAGTCGCCAAATACATGGTATAAAATTCAAATACAACTTAATTATACCACGGTCGTGTAAAATACAACAAAACATAATCTAAGAGTTTTAATAAGAAATTGTCATCTAAACAATATCCACACTCAATGGAGTCCTTATTACATTTATTGTCACACTAATTAATAGAATAGTGAGGACTATTAATCTTATCATCCGACCCATCACTCCATTCCCCGACTAGTCTGCCATTTCGTTCTCATTTCTCGATGAGAACGGTGAAAGAAAGGGTGAGCTCAACTAGCCCAATAAGAAATATTATGACTAAAAAATGTAGAATAATTTATCGTTAGCCTTGGCAAGTGTTAAAGCGATAAAATATAACAAACATCAAGTTTAAGCTGCAATGGAACAAGCGATCCAATAGAAGAGTCAAGTAGAATAAAATCTACTATCTTCTATGATTTAAAAGGTTTTCATCACTTTTATCATTTGAGACTCGACAATAATTAAACCACATCATCCCCGCAGACTACGACCAAGGATATTCATTAGTATCACGACCATAAATTATCCATGCACTACGGCCAAGGATATTAGTGTATTCATCAATGGTCATAATCATGCCAACAATCGCCCATCAATGCACTACTGACCGATGAGGACTTTTACCACATCATTTGCAACATTACGGTCATGATTATACCGATTAATCCCTGGTCATAATCATACCAAGTCCATCTATGCACTATGTGCCATGAGATGACTTTCAACATAATATAAACATGAGGATGATGACAATGATATAAGAATTCAATAAAACAAGTTCAAGAATTAATTTATCCAGGAACCGATAACGTCCAAATTATCAACATGATACTGCTTTATGGAGTAAAATTCAAGAATGCTCAGAAGAATATTTTTATGATAAGATACTGGATGAAGCACAAATATCAAGGATATTCCACTAATTTCATGGAGTATAAAAGCCAAAATTTTAACCAACTGAGTATAATAAAGAATGAAATAACAAAAGAATTCACCGGGCATGCTTTATAGACCTCACGAATAGGTTATTCAGCAAGAATAATAAATAATGGAACCGTGTCATGCATAAGCGCATACGACGAGGATATTCAAGCGAGAATAATAAATAATGGAACCAGGTCATGCGTAATGCACAGACAGGATGTTCCAACAGAATGATAAATAATGGAACCAGGTCATGCATAAAGCACAGACAGGATGTTCCAACAGAATAATAAATAATGGAACCAGGTCATGCATAAAGCACAGACAGGATGTTCCAACAGAATGATAAAGAATGGAATAATAGAAGAATTTCACCAAGTATAGGGTAGTCCGCGTATACAGGTTATTCCAACAGAATAATAAAGAATGGAATAACAGAAGTTCTCCTCATGAATACAAAAGAAATAATACCCCTTACCTTAGAAAAGCTGGATAATTGGAATAGTGAGGTAGCGAGACTTTCTTCTTCTTTCTCTCTATAATTTCTCTCTATAATAATTACTCTAAAGCTTTTGTGAATTGGTGAGAAATAAAGGAAGAATGAGCTTCTATTTATAGGAAAATATAGTTTCGATAATTGCACGTTTTGGGGCTTGAAATATTATAGTATAATACCTTCCTCTTTTTCTTCATTTTTAATTTTGTCCTGCAAGTATTAACAAACTTGCACCACCTCCCCTAATAGTAAATAATGTGAATTAATAGTTCATTCATGTGACTCAATAGTATAATCATGTGAAAAAACTAATTACAGTATAATACCTTCAATTATACCTCCATTTTTAACTTAGTCATGCAAGTATTATCAATCTTGCACCAACTCCTCTAATAGTACAAGAATGTGATTCAATAGTACACACATGTGAATAAATAGTTATATAAGCATGTGAATTAGTAGCAATTAATTGCACATTTATCCGATAAATTACCCGATTTATCAATATAACCCCCATACATCAATTATCATCGGAATAGATGTCGATTTCCACTAACACTAATAATCCCAACACAATGGAACTATCAAATTCATCTTTAATCAACACAACTTATTCATCATTAATATTATAACTCACAATATTTAACAACCAGATCGTTCCCAGGAAAGAGGGGGCTTTCCGATAAGGATTTCTCCTTATTGGCGCGCAATTAGGTGACCAAACCTCTCCTTGTGAACTTCTAGACATTATCAATATTGCAAATAATAATATGAATAACTTTTTCGTCTCAATTATTGATTTAATAAAAATAAAATAATGCAGATGATCTTGTGACAATAATTGAATCAATAATATGAGAGATATGATAAAGCAATTCTTTGTAGCAATAATTGAGTATAAGCGAGTGACTTCTCACGTAAACATCAATAATCAATACCGGTGGTACTCAACCATGCCGACCACATTACTATACTTTTACTACCGGGTAGTTCAACGGTTTTAACGGTAACACTTTCGTAGTTATTTTTTATAAAAGATAATTACGTCGCTTTTTAACTACGACAATACTTAGTTAATAGGGGTCCACTAATGATTGTGTGTCGTAAATGCGAATATTCCCGTGAAAATGAATATTCCCAGACCAATCGAATATATATAACCACTTGTTTACTTTGCAAAATTTGTAAATATTACCCACAACTATAACATTATATCAAATTCACACCATAATTTTCAAAATATATTTCGAGAAAATTATTCTTTATTCATAAAAGTTGGGGTCTTACAACCTCCCATTCTTATGAAATTTTCGCCCTCGAAATTAGGAGTGCGATACACAGTATATCGAAGAGGTGAGGATACCTTGATTTCATTTTGATTCTAACTCCTAGGTCTTTTCCTCAACATCGTGGTTTCTCCATAAAACTTTGACTTGAGGTATAACTTTAGAAGCGTAGAATATGATCCTTCTTATCCAAGATTTTAACAGGTAACTCTTCATACGTTAAATCTTCCTCTATCTCGTCTGGTTCTAATTCAATAATATGGTTCGGGTCTTTCACATATTTACGTAACATAGATATGTGAAAAATGTTATGAACACGAGACATACTTAAGTGTAAAGCGAGTCTATACGCCACAGTTCCTACTCGATCAAGGATTAAAAATGGGCCAATGAATCGAGGGTTGAGCTTTCCTCTCTTTCCAAATCTCGTAACTCCCTTCCATGGAGCAACACGTAACAACACATGATCTCCAATATCGAATTCCACGTCCTTTCGATGAAGATCAGCATAACTCTTTTATCGATCTTGTGAGGTTTTTATACGTTGTCGGATCGTTAGAATCTTATCCGTAGTCATACGTACCAACTCCGGTCCCAACAACGTTGCTTCACCCACCTCATCCCAGCATACTGGAGAACGACACTTTCTTCCATACAACGCCTCAAATGGAGCCATGCCAATACTTGCTTGATAACTGTTATTATAGGAAAACTCCACTAATGGTAAGAACTTGTCCCAACTTCCTTTGAAGTCAAGGACACAGAGTCTTAATAAATCTTCAAGAGTTTGAATAGTCCTCTCCGACTGTCCATATGTCTGAGGATGATATGCCGAGCTAAATCGTAAATCTGTGCCCATAGCTTTTTGTAAACTAACCCAAAATCTTGAAGTGAATCTTGGGTCTCGATCAGAAACTATAGATACCGGCATACTATGCAGTCTTATAATCTCGTTTATGTACATACGAGCAAGACGTTCAAGTGTATAAGTTTCTCGTATAGGTAAAAAATGAGCAGACTTGGTCAATCTATCAACAATGACCCAAATTGCATCTATGCCTTGAGAAACCTTAGGAAGACCAGTAACAAAATCCATAGTAATGTGCTCCCACTTCCATTCTGGAATTTCAAGTGGTTGTAATGGACCTTTTGGTACTTGATGCTCGCTTGACTTCGTTGACAAGTTAAACACCTTGAGATAAACTCGCTTATCTCTCTCTTCATATTGCTCCACCAAAATGTATTTTGAAGATCATGATACATTTTGGTACTCCCAGATGGATTGCAAACGGTGTGTTGTGCGCCTCCATCATGATTTTATACTTTAAATCAGGGTTGTTAAGAACACAAAGTCTGGAGTTAACTCGAAGTATTCCTTCTTCATCGATTCTTGCTTCCGGGATAGCACCTTCTTGCACTTTCTTCCTCATACGCATCACCTCCGTGTGCGCAGCTTGAAAGCGGCTTTAACTTTATTGATTAAAGTCGTTTCTACTCGTGATATTCGCCATCATCACATGGGTCCCCTGAGTCTTTAACTCTATCTCCATCCTTTGTAAGTCATATAAAATGGGTCTTTGCGTTGACAATAATACACTCGCATTCCCGATATGATGTAAGACCCCAACTTTTATAAATAAAGATGAATTTTCTATAAATATTATTTTGAATATTATGGAGTAAATTTGATATAATGTTATAGTTGTGGGTAATATTTATAAATTTTGCAAAAGTAAGCAAGTTGTTATAAAATATTCGTTTGGTGGGGAATATTCTTTTTTATTCGAGGGGAATATTTATGACGACGACACAATCATTGGTGGACCCCATTAGCGGAATTATTCATTCGGATTGAGAAAAGCGACAAAAAATACTTTATGAAAATAACGGCGGAGGTGTTACGATTAAATCATTGAACTATCCTAGTAGTAAAAAGTACGATGAATGGCGTGGTTACATAGTAGCATACACGGTATTGATTATTGATGCTTACGTGAGAAGTCACTCAATTATACTCAATTATTACTACTGATAATTGTGCATCATATCTCTTATATTATTGATTCAATTATTATCACAATTATCATCATCGTATAATATGTTATATTATTAAATAAATAATTGAGACGACAAGTTATAAATGATTAATATTTGTTGAAAGATTAAATATGTGTTCATTAAAAATAAAATGATTTGTGGTAATATTTATTCAATCCTTGATGTATATAAAGAGTCTATTATGAGACATTTGTGGTAAGTTTGGTTATTTTATGGGTGACCCATATGTCATCATCTAAGAGTCTCTTCGTCAATAGTAATTACCTTCGTCAATAGTAATTACCTTCGTCAATAGTAATTACCTTCGTCAATAGTAACTACCTTTACCAGACGTCAAACCACTTGTCGTTTCATATTACAGGCGTCGAACCACTTGGTGTTTCACATTACAGACCTCAAACCACTTTTCTTTTCACATCACCGACCATCAAGCCACTTGCCTTTTAACATTTCAAGTGCTAAGCTAGAAATCTTCTATAAATAGAGGCCTAGTGCTTCATTATTTTCATGAATTCATTCAAGCTATAGAGAGAAAGTATAGGAGAGAATAAGAGAAAGAAGAAGAGTGATTACGGTACTACACTACTGTAGTATTCAATCTACTACTAATGTAAGGGGTGTTATTCTTTCTTATTCATGAAGAGAACTGTTGTTATTCCATTGCTTATTATTCTGTTGGAATAACACATGTCTGTACGGTTTACCCTATACTTGGTGACATTCTTCTATTATTATTTGGAACATCACATTCGTGTGTTTTACAGGACACGGTTAAAATCTTTATTATTATTTCATTGGAACATCGTATACGTGTGTTTTACACTGGGACCTAGTTCGATCTTTATTATTATTACATTTGGAACATTACATGCGTGTGTTTTACAGGACTTGGGTAAAATCTTTATTATTACATTGGAACATCCCATGATTGCAAATTTTGCGACTGGTCCGTTATTATTATTCTGTTGGAATAACCTGTCTATGCGAAGTACCACATCCATGGTGATTTCTTTTGTTATTCCATTCTTTATTATACTCATTTGGTTAAAGTTTTGACTTCTATACTCCATGAAATTAGTAGAATATCCTTGATATTTACGCTTCATCAAGTATCTTTTCATGAAAATATTCTTCTGATCATTCTTGAATTTTACTCTACAAAGCAATATCATGTTGACAATTTGGACATTATTAGTTCTTGGATAAATTAATTCTTGAACTTATTTTATTGAATTCTTATATCATTGTCATCATCCTCATGTTTATATTATGTTGAAAGTCATCTGTGGCACTGTAGTGCATAGATGGACTTGGTATGATTATGATTGAGTGGATTATTGATTGTGTAATGGTAGTAATGTTACAAATGATGTGGTAAAAGTTATCATTGGCCCGTAGTGCATTGATGCACGAGTTGTTGTCATGATCACGACCATTAATGAATACACGAATGTCCTTGGGCGTAGTGCATGGATAATTTGTGGTCGTGATACTAAAGAATATCCTTAGTAGTAGTGCGTGGGTGATTCGATGATGTGGATTATTTATTAAGTCGAGTCCCAATGATAAAAGTCATGAAAAACCTTTTAAATCATAAAAGATAGTAGATTTTATTCTCTACTTGACTCTTTTAATGGATTGCTTGTTCATACTGCGATTAAACCGGATGTTGTTTTATTTTATTAGTTTAACTTTGTTGAAGGCTAACGATAATTTATTACGCATTATCTTAGTCATAATATTTCTTCTTGGGCTAGTTGAGCTCACCCTTTCTTTCTTTCATTCTCTTCAGAAATGAGAACATAGCGAGGACTAGTCGAAACAGAGTGAGTGGCCGGTCGGAGGATAGCATTAGTAGTCCTCACTATTACGTGAAATAGTGTGTTAATAATTGTATGAGAACTCCTTTTGAGTTTGTATAATCTCTAGTAGACAATAATTGTTTTCAAACTCACAGTTATGTTTTGTCGTATTATTGTACACGACAGTTGTATTAGTAAGTTGTATTTGAATTTTGTACCATGATGTCGGCGACCCAAGATGGGTGATGTATACCTAATTTTGGGGGCGTCACAGTTGGTATCAAAGCTTAGGGATATGATCCCTGGCTAAGATGTGAGAATAGTACTAGGAGGGGAGAGACGGGGAATTCCTTCGCTAGTATGACCTACCTAAGTTTATGTGGTATTTAATTGGTCGGTTATTTAGGGATAATATGTTACATGTCAATTAATCTTTGTTTTGTGGCAGTATCTGAAAATGACATCCGAAAATGTTGAGAATAGCAATGGAGCACAAGCGACCGTTGATTCACCACATATCAATAATCAGGATAATATGTATCAGGAAGGCGACAATCCTCATGCAAACAACAACACTGACCAAATGATGAATGATCAAATGTTCAGGGGCTTTATGCAATTCATGCAACAGCAGACGAGAGCGGCTCCTGTCCAAAATGCAGGTGGAAACACTGGAAACTCTCGGGCGGTCACCGCTAAACAATTCAAGGAGCTGGGACCATTGGAGTTTAAGGGAGAGCCAAAACCACTTATGGCGGAAGCATGGATAAAGCAGATCACCAAGATATTTGATGTCTTGGGATGCTCCGAGGAGCAAAAGGTTCCTTTTACGCCTTTATGTTATGCTTGGAGGAGGTGATTACTAGTGGGGAATTGGTAAAACGTAGTCAACCTGCCGTACTGAAGATGTCTTGGGAGAAGTTCCAAGAGCTGTTCAACGACAAATACTTTCCCGAAAGTATTCTTCACATGAAGGAGGTGGAGTTTATAGTGTTGGAACAAAACAATATGGCCGTCTTGCAATCTGAGGCTAAATTTTATGAGTTATCCCGGTTTTCGTCCCACTTGGTGGATAATGAAGAGAGAATGACACGGATGTTTTAAGAGGTTTGAAGTCGGGAGATACGTCAACATCTTATTTCTCATAAAGCGTGTTTATATTCGGATGTTGTAAATAGGGCTCGATTAGTGGAGCCTTGATAACGAGTCAACGTAACTAAAAGAGAAGCGGTAGACAAAATGATAATACCGGCGAGAAGCGATCATCAAGCGGTGACAACAAGCGTGGAGGGAATCAACAGGTCAGAAATGGTAACCACTTCGGTGGTAATCAGGGCCAAAACAATAAGAATGGACATTTCAAGGAGAAGAGATTCAACAATGATGGAAAGACGTCAGCACCAACACCTGTCATTAAGGAAGTAGAACAACCACCTATCAAATGTTTCAAATGCGGAGGGGAGGGGCACATCAGTCCAAACTGCGCGATTCCGTCCAAAGCATGTTATAATTGTGGAAGAGAAGGTCACTTAGCCCGATTTTGTCGTTCACCAAAGACAAATTCAGCTAGGATGGAGGCACCAAAGGCCGTCCCAGAATAGTCAAAACCGGTAGTGCAAGGGAGAGCGTTTGTTGTGACCTCCCAGAAAGTAAGGAACCCGGATGAGGTCATCACGGGTAAGCTTATCATAAACTCTAACGAAATCTATACTTTATTTGATACCGGTTCTACCCATTCTTTTATTTCTCCTACTTGCGCTCATCGATTAAATTTGACTCCGGAGAAATTAGACTTTGACTTATCTATGGAAACTCCGTTGGGAGAAACCTTCATTACATCCACTGTTTATAAGTCTTGTTTGGTTCAAATCGGTACCCTCACATTACCTGTAGATCTTATTTCATTGAAAATACTTGCATTTGACGTGATTCTAGGTATTGATTGGTTAACTACTCATCATGTAAAAATTGATTGTTTCCGTAAGGTTGTTAGCTTTCATATTCCTAATCAACCTATTATGCGAATTCAAGCGACCAAACCATTAAAATCAATCATGGTCATCTCAAGCCATAAAGCTATTCGTTTATTGAAAAACGGATGTCAAGATTTCTTAGCTCATGTCATAGATTTAAACAAAAATACGTAAGTTTTGAACGATATTTCTATTGTTAATAAATTTCCTGACGTATTCCCCGAAGAACTTCCTGGCCTAACCCCTGAGCGTGAAATTGAATTTTGTATAGACCTTGAACCCTGTACAAAACCCATTTCCAAAGCCCCTTATCGAATGGCTCTATTGAACTTCAGGAGTTAAAGACCCAATGCAGAGAATTGTTAGACATTGGCTTTATTCGTCCTAGTACTTCTCCTTGGGTGCTCTGCTCTATTCGTGAAGAAGAAAAGATGGGAGTATGCAACTTTGTATTGATTACGGGAGTTGAATCATGTCACAATCAAAAATAGGTATCCATTGCCACGTATTGATGACTGTTTGACGAGTTGCAAGGAGCCAAATTCTTTTCAAAGATTGATCTTCGTTAGGATATCACCAATTGAAGATTAGAAGGCGATGACATTCCAAAAGCGACTTTCGAGAACTCGATGCGGGCATTATGAATTCCTAGTCATGTCCTTTGGATTGACTAATGCTCCTCGCCGCCTTCATGGATATGATGAACCAAGTATTCAAGGAATATTTGGATCACTTTGTGGTCGTCTTTATTGATGACATCCTTATTTATTTCAAAAGCCGTGAAGATCATGAAGCAACACTTGAGGTCGACACTCCAAAAGCTTCGTGAATACAAGCTTTATGCCAAGTTGAAGAAATGCGAATTGCGGCGAGGAAGTAGCATTCCTTGGGCATGTAGTATCAAGTCATGGAATATCTGTTGACCCAAAGAAAGATTGAAGCAATTCAAAGTCGGGAGCAACCTAAATCGATGACCGAAGTACGTAGCTTTCTCGATTTAGCTGGTTATTATCGGAGATTCGTGGAAGGATTTTCTCGAATCGCTACTCCATTGACTCAGCTGACTCGGAAAGATACAAAGTTTGGTTGGAGCGAAGAATGTGAGAAGAGTTTTCAAGAACTCAAGAGGAGACTCATTTCGGAGGGATTTGTCATCTACAGTGATGCTTCGGGCAAAGGGTTGGGATGTGTTCTCATGCAACATGGAAAAGTCATAGCCTATGCCTCAAGACAACTCAAAGAATATGAGAGAAATTATCCTACTCATGATCTAGATTTGGCAGCTGTTGTCTTCGCACTAAAGATTTGGAGGCATTACTTGTATGGGGAGAAGGTGGAGATCTTTAACGATCATAAAAGCCTCAAATATTTCGTTACTCAAAAGGAACTCAACATGCGACAAAGACGTTGGCTTGAACTGTTGAAAGATTATGATCATACCATCCAATACCATCTTGGAAAAGCGAACATGGTAGCTGACGCATTGAGTAGAAGATCATATGCAAGTACGAGTGCGATATTGTCAACGCAAAGGCCCATTTTATGTGACTTGCAAAGGATGGAGATAGAGTTAAAGACTCCAGGGACCCATGTGATGATGGCGAATATACTGAGTAGAACCGACTTTGTCGATAAAGTTAAAGTCGCTTAGAAGTTACGGACACGGAGCCGATGTGTATGAGGAAGAAAGTGCAAAGAAGGTGTTATGGCCGGAAGCAAGAATCGATGAAGAAGGAATACTTGAGTCAACTCCAGGACTTTGTGTTCTAACGACCACGATTTAAAGTATAAAATTATGATGGAGGCGCACAACACACCGTTTGCAATCCATCTGGGAGTACCAAAATGTATCATGATATTAAATCATACATTTTGGTGGAGCAATATGAAAGAGAGATAGCATTGTTTATCTCAAGGTGTCTAACTTGTCAACGAGTTAAAGCGGAGCATCAAGTACCAAAAGGTCCATTGCAACCACTTGAAATTCGAGAATGGAAGTGGGAGCACATTACCATGGATTTAGATTCACGGTCTTCCTAAGGTTTCTCAAGGCATAGATGCGATTTGGGTCATTGTTGATAGATTGACCAAGTTTGCTCATTTCTTTACCGATCTGAAACTTATACACTTGAACGTCTTACTCAGATGTACATAAACGAGATTGTAAGACTGCATGGTATGCCGGTATCCATAGTTTCTGATCGAAACCCAAGATTCACTTCACGATTTTAGGTTAGTTTGCAAAAAGCTATGGGCACAGACTTACGATTTAGATCGGTATATCATCCTCAGACGGACGGACAGTCGAAGAGGACTATTCAAACTCTTGAAGATCTATTAAGACTCTGTGTCCTTGATTTTCAGGGAAGTTGGGACAAGTTCTTACAATTGGTGGAGTTTTCCTACAACAACAGTTATCAAGCAAGTATTGGCATGGCTCCATTCGAAGCGTTGTATGGAAGAAAGTGTCGTTCTCCAGTATGTTGGGATGAGGTGGGTGAAGCAACATTGTTGGGACCGGAGTTGGTACGTATGACTACGGAAAAGATTCAAACGATCCGACAACTTATAAAAACCTCACAAGATCGACAAAAGAGTTATGCTGATATTCATCGAAAGGACGTGGAATTCGATATAGGAGATCATATGTTGTTGCGTGTTGCTCCATGGAAAGGAATTACGAGATTTGGAAAGAGAGAAAAACTCAATCCTCGATTCATCGGCCCATTTTAATCCTCGATCGAGTAGGAGGCTGTGGCTATATAGACTCGCTTTTACCGCTAAGTATGTCTCGTGTTCATAACATTTTTCACATATCCATGTTACGTAAATATGTGAAAGACCCGAACCACATTATTGAGTTAGAACTGGACGAAATAGCGGATGATTTGACGTCTGAAGAGGTTCCTATTCAAATCTTGGATAAGAAGGAACATATTCTACGCTCCAAGGTTATACCTCAAGTCAAAGTTTTGTGGAGAAATCACGATGTTGAGGAAATGACTTGGGAGTTAGAATCTGAAATGAAATCAAGGTATCCTTACCTCTTCGACATACCAGGTACGTACCCTAATTTTGAGGGCGAAATTTCATAAGGGGAGGTTGTAAGACCCCAACTTTTATAAATAAAGATGAATTTTCTATAAATATTATTTTTGAATATTATGGAGTAAATTTGATATAATGTTATAGTTGTGGATAATATTTATAAATTTTGCAAAGTAAGCAAGTTCTTATAAAATATTCGTTTGGTAGGGGGAATATTAAATAACGACAAAGACAATCATTGGTGGACCCCACAATGGAATTATTGTCGGATTGAGAAAATGACAAAAAACTTTTTATGAAAATAACTTGGAGGTGTTACTGAATTAAAATCATTGAACTACCCTAGTAAAAAAATAAGATGTCTGGCGTGGTTACATAGTAGCTACGGTATTGATTATTGATGCTTACGTGAGAAGTCACTTTCGGCTATACTCAATTATTGTTACGATAATTCTTTGCATCATATCTCTTATATTATTGATTCAATTATTGTCACATGATTATCATCGTATAATATGTTATATTATTAAATCAATAATTGAGACGACAAGTTATAAATGATTAATAATTGTTGAAAGATTAAATATGTGTTGATTAAAATAAAATGATTTGTGGTAATATTTATTCAATCCTTGATGTATATAAAGAGTCTATTATGAGGCGTTTGTGGTAAGTTTGGTTATTTTATGGGGGCCCATATGTCATTATCTAAGAGTCTCTTCATCAATAGTAATTACCTTCGTCAATAGTAATTACCTTCCGTTAATAGTAGTTACCTTCATCAATAGTAATTACCTTCGATCAATAGTAACTACCTTTACCAGACGTCAAACCACTTTGCCGTTTCATATTACGGGCATCGAACCACTTGGTGTTTCACATTACAGCGTCAAACCACTTTTCTTTTCACATCACGGTCGTCCAAGCCACTTGCCTTTTCACATTTCAAGTGCTAAGCTAGAAATCTTCTATAAATAGAGGCCTAGTGCTTCATTATTTTTCACTGAATTCATTCAAGCTATAGAGAGAGAAAGTATAGAGAATAAGAGGGAAAGAAGAAGAGTATTCTACATTACTACTACTCTGCAGTATTCAATCTACTACTAATGTAAGGGGTGTTATTCTTTCTTATTCATGAAGAGAACTGCATTGTTATTCCATTGCTTATTATTCATTGGAATAACTTTGTGATAATCGCGTTTTACCCTATACTTGGTGACATTCTTTTATTATTACTTTGGAACATTCGTACGTGTGTGTTTTACACTTGGGACTGGTTAAAATCTTTTTATTATTACATTGGAACATCCGCTCGTGTGTTTTTTACAGGACTGGTTAAAATCTTTATTATTCTGTTGGATCATCCGCTTGGTGCAAATTTTGCTGACTTTGATTCAGATTATTATTATTACGTTGGAATAACTTTTGTACATCAAGCAATACCGCATCCATGGTGATTTCTTTTGTTATTCCATTCTTTATTATACTCAGTTGGTTAAAGTTTTGACTTCTTTACTCCATGAAATTAGTAGAATATCCTTGATATTTGCACTTCATCCAGTATCTTTTCATGGAAATATTCTTCTTATCATTCTTGAATTTTACTCTACAAAGCAGTATCATGTTGACAATTTGGACATTATTAGTTCCTGGATAAATTAATTCTTGAATGTTTTATTGAATTCTTATATCATTGTCATCATCCTCATGTTTATATTATGTTGAAAGTCATATGTGGCCTGTTTATTGAATTCTTATATCATTGTCATCATCCTCATGTTTATATTATGTTGAAAGTCATATGTGGCACTGAGTGTAGATGGACTTGGTATGATTATGACGACTGGGATTATTCGGTGTAATCATGACCGTAATGTTACAAATGATGTAGTAAAAGTTATCATTGGCCCGTAGTGCATTGATGGACAGTTGTTGGTATGATCATGACCATTAATGAATACACGAATGTCCTTGGCTGTAATGCATGGATAATTTTGTGGTCGTGATACTAAAGAATATCCTTGGTAGTAGTGCATTGGTGATTCGATGATGTGGATTATTTATTAAGGTGAGTCCCAAATGATAAAAGTCATGAAAAACCTTTTAAATCATAAAAGATAGTAGATTTTATTCTCTACTTGACTCTTTTAATGGATTGCTTGTTCAGCGCAGATTAAACTTGGATGTTGTTATATTTTTCGGTTTAACATCTGTTGAAGGCTAACGATAATTTATTCGCATTATCTTAGTCATAATATTTCTTCTTGGGCTAGTTGAGCTCACCCTTTCTTTCCTTTGTTCTTCTTTGAAATGAGAACATAGCGAGGACTAGTCGAGGGAAGCGGAGTGACGGTCTCAGAGGATAGCATTATTAGTCCTCACTATTACGTGAAATAGTGTGTTAATAGTTGTAATGAGGACTCCTTTTGAGTTTGTATAATCTCTAGTAGACAATAATTGTATTCAAACTCACAGTTATGTTTTATCGTATTGTACACGACAGTTGTATTAGTAAGTTGAATTTGAATTTTGTACCATGTATCGGCGACCCAAGATGGGTGATGTATACCTAATTTGGGGCGTCACATATGATCTTCTACTCAATGCATCGATTATTACATTCGCTTTTCCAATATGGTATTGAATGGTATGATCGTAATCTTTCAACAACTCAAGCCATAAATCGTTCTTGCATGTTGAGTTCCTTTTGAGTGAAGAAATATTTGAGGCTTTTATGATCCGTATAGATCTCCACCTTCTCTCCATACAGGTAATGCTTCCAAATCTTAAGCACAAAAGCGATCACGCTAACTCTAGATCACGTAGTAGGATAATTCCTCTCATATTCTTTGAGTTGTCGTGAGGCATAGGCTATGACTTTCCCATGTTGCATGAGAACACATCCTAACCCTTTGCTCAAGCATCACAGAGATGACAAATCCTCCGAGCGGATGGTATTGTCGAGCAGTCTTTGAAATGAGTCTCCTCTTGAGTTCTTGAAAACTCTTCTCACATTCCTCGCTCCAACCGAATTTTGTATCTTTTCAAGTCTCATTGAGTTAATGGAGTAGCGATTCGAGAAAACCTTCTACAAATCTCCGATAATAACTAGCTAAGCCGAGAAAGCTACGACTTTGGTCACCGATTTAGGTTGCTCCCAACTTTGAATTGCTTCAATCTTTGCCGGGTCAACAGATATCCCATGATTTGATATCACGTGCCCAAGGAATGCAACTTTCTCAAGCCAAAACTCGCATTTCTTCAACTTGGCATATAGCTTATTTTCATGAAGCTTTTTAGAGTATCGACCTCTCAAGTGTTACTCATGGTCTTCACGGGTTTTGGAGTATATGAGGATGTCATCAATAAAGACGACCACAAAGTGATCCAAATATTCTTTGAATACTCGGTTCATCATATCCATGAAGGCAGCAGGAGAATTAGTCAATCCAAAAGACATGACTAAGAATTCATAATGCCCGTACAGAGTTCTGAAAGCAGTCTTTAGAATGTCATCAGTTTTAATCTTCAACTGATGATATCCGGAATGAAGATCAATCTTTGAAAAGAACTTGGCGCCTTGCAACTGGTCAAACAGGTCATCAATGCGAGGCAATGGGTACCTATTTTTGATGATGACATGATTCATCTCCAAATAATCAATACAAAGTCGAATATTTCCATCTTTCTTCTTTCTGAATAGAACAGGAGCACCCCAAGGAGACGCGTATTAGGGGCCGAATGGCGATGTCTAACAATTCCTCGCAATTGGGTCTTTAATTCTCGAAGTTCAATAGGAGCCATTCGATATGGGGCTTTAGAAATGGGTTTTTGTGTTCAAGTTGAGTCGATAAAAATTCAATTTCACGCCCGGGGTAGGCGGGGAAGTTCTTCGAGGAATACGTCGGGAATTTATTAACAATAGAAATATCTTTCAAATCGGCGTATTTTGTTTAAATCGTGATATGAGCTAAGAAAGCTCGACATCCGCTTTTTCAATAAATGAATAGCTTTATGGCTTGAGATGACCGTGATTGATTTTAATGGTTTGGTCGCTTGAATTCGCATAATATGTTGATTAGGAATATGAAAGCTAACAACCTTACGAAAATAATCAATTTTAGCATGATGAGTAGTTAACCAATCAATCCCTAGAATCACGTCAAATGCAAGTATTTTTAAAGAAATAAGATCGACGTGTAACGTATGATTCTCGATTTGAATCGAACAAGACTTATAAGCGATTGGATGTAATGAAGGTTTCTCCCAACGGAGTTTCAATAGAAAAGTCAAAGTCTAATTTCTCTGGAGTCAAATTTAAACGTTGAGCGCAAGTAGGAGAAATAAAATAATAGATAGAACTGGTATCAAATAAGGTATAGACTTCGCTAGAGTTTGTGATAAGCTTACCCGTGATGACCTCATTCGGGTTCTTTGCTTTCTGGGAGGTTACGTCAAACGCCTCTCTGAACTGAACTCTGGCTTTGACTTTTACGGGATGACCTTTGGTGCCTCCATCTGGGCCCATTTGGACTTGTCTTTGGTGCACGACAAAAATCGGGCCAGGTGACCTTCTCTTCCACAATTATAACGCGCTTTGGACTGCATTACGTAGTTTGGACTGATATGTCCCTCTCCTCCGCATTTGAAGCATATGATAGGTGGTCATTCTCCTTCCTTAACAACGGGTGTTGGTGCTGACGTCTTTCCATCATTGTTAAATCTCCTTTTCTTGAAATGTCCATTTTTCTTGTCTTGGCCATGATTACCACCAAAGTGGTTACCATTTCGGCATGTTGATTCTCCACGTTTGTTGTCACCGCTTCGTAAGACCCCAAATTTTTAAATAAAAAGGAATTTCCTTTATTTTGAAATAGTAAGGGTTGATTTGATTAATGTGGATAGTTAAGGGTTAAATACATAAATATTTCAAAATAAGCAAGTGGTTATAAAATATTCATTGTTGTTGGGAATATTCGTTTGGTCGGGGAATATTCGATCGCTTGTGGGGAATATTCGACGACGTAGCAATGACCATGTGTGGGCCCCATAACTGGAAAGCGATTGGATGAAGAAAGCGACAAATATAAGTTGTTTTTAAATAACGTAGCGTAGTTGTTGCCAGATTATATTGTTGGAATACCCGGTGGTTAAAACACACTAATACGCGTTGTTGAAGAAGATACACCGGATTGCACCAATTATTGATTCTTACGTAGAAGGCACTACTCAATAATGGTTACAGTAATTCTTGTTGAAGATTTTATTGAGTTAATAATTTGCGTTGATATTTTATATATTGTCATTGTTTCAATAATTGTCATTACACGGTATCTTTCATTATCGAAGCAATAATTCATATTATCTGAATAATATTATTAGATAACATTATTGGCAATGTCTAGAAAGTTCATCTAAGGAGAGGTTTGGTCATCTAATTCTTGCGCAGGTAAGAAGAAATTCTTATTGGAAAGCCCCTCTTTCTGGGAACCGCACGGTTGTCAATATTGTGATTCGTAATATTATTTGTGAATAATTAATTATTGATTTATATGATGAGGAAAATATTGATTTTATGTGGATATAGATGGAGAAAATTTTAAAATGACAATTGTTGAAAATTAATATTTTATCTTTTTCCGATAAAATAATTCATTTAAATATATTATTTTAATAATATATTAACGGTGATATTTTTACAATGAATGTGGAATATATGAGTATATGAGGAGGAAGAGTATTTTGTGGCATTAAATGTTTAACACATGTTTTGTGTGTTGGTGGACACAATTATTGATAGAAATTTGATTATACTGTAAAATCGCCTTCGTTTTGTGGATTTAGGTCGATTTTTGTTTGGAATTTGGAAAAACTTTCTTCCGCAAAGTTGTAGAGAATTGAATTTCCTATAAAAACTCGCAAGATTTGAATTTTCTGATGAAAGGCTATTTATTATGAATTATTGAAGTTCAAGCTCAAATAATTGATTTTTGGGAGTTTAAATTATTTTGTTAAGAAAAACGTTTTTTGTGTTTTTTTGGACATCATTAACATGTGTGGCTGGTGTTTTGACCAAAAGGTGGGCTAAGGAAAATTTGTATAATTATATTAATATTATATTAAATTTTTTACTTTGGTGTTCTAAGCATTTTCCTATAAATAGGGTGCTTAGGTTAGAATTGAAAATCACACCGTAAACCGAAGTTTTCTCTATTTCTCTCGATATTTTGGCGTATTCTTGTGAGTATTTTGAGTATACTTTGAGTATTGCTAGGCAGGTGCAAGTCCAAGTCATAGCCTATATCCAGGTGTTCAAATGTAGTAATCTTGATCTTCGAGGTAAGGGATGTTATTTTCTTCTCAAATGATATTATTTCTTCAATATCATTATCTTTGAAATATTGGTTGGAACTTTTATCAAATTTGGAACTTTTTCATGTCGGGGTTACTTATTCATGAGTTACTATTCACGAAAGTTACTATTCATGAGTTACTATTTACGAGTTACTATTCATTTAGTACTATTCATGAAGCGTGAAGATGTTTTTGTGGAATTTCTATCTTTTGGTGTTTGAGTTACTATTCACGTATGCAAGACTATTCACGATATCTACAGTATTATTCATAGAAAAATAAAATTTCTTCTTTTCGTCTAAAACATCTATTCCGGATACTAACTCGATTGTATCCATGTTTTGATCATTCTTGAATTTTACACCACTATGATTATTTTTGAGGTATTTTTGGGCGTGGATAAAACCAAGTACGAATCCTTAATCCTTAATCCTTGTCATTTTGTTTCCTTTGGATTAGATTCTTTAAAAATATTTTCATCACCCTACCTTAAATGATGATATTATTGAATATCTTTGGCCGTAGTGCAAAAAGATGAATGATTTCTGAAGAATATCTTTGGCTCTGTAGTGCAAAGATGAGCAGTGTTTAAATGAACACGACCGATCGATGAATATCTTTGGCCTTTAGTGCAAAGATGAACAGTGTTAAGATGAACATGGTGATTGATGAATATCTTCGGCCTGTAGTGCAAAGATGAATATTTGATTTGAGAAGACTATTGATTGATGTTACTGAGGATAAAATATTGATGATGATTTGTTAAATTCATAGATTATAGTAGATTCCATTCTCTACGTAACTCTTCTATGAATTATTATTTCACATGCGAATATTGATCCGAAACTTGTTGTTCTATTGTATTCTATCGATTTTCCCTCATTGAAGACTAACGATAATTTGTTGTATATTATCTTAGTCATAATATTCTTTCTTTGGGCTAGTTGAGTTCACCCTTTTCCTTGTTGTTCCATTTTTCTTCTCGGGAGGCGAGAATGTAAGCAGTACTAGTCTCTGGGGTATGGAATGAAGATTCTAGAGAGAGTTGTTTAGTAGTCCTCACCATTTTTGTAAAATAATGAATCAATAATGTGATGAGGATTTATTTGAGTATAGATATTGTCTAAAAGATAATATTTGTATTCAAACTCACAGTTTTACTGTTGTAATAATAAAGTTGTAGTTGTTTCTGTATCATGTATTTGGCGACTCGAGAATGGGTGTTGTGTATACCTATTTTGGGGGGCGTCATTGTTAATATCGAGCTTAGGATATGATCTCTGGCGGAGATGGGGAATAGAACTAGGAGGAGAGACGAGTAAATCCTTCGCTAAAGGTGTCCTACCTAAGCTTATTTGTTAGTTGGTCAAGATATAGGGATATTATGTGATATATTGATTTCCTTAATTAACCCTTATTTTATGACAAGATTTGAGAATGTCGAATCGAGAATATTAACAATGGAGTAAATGAGACGTGGAGATGCTCAGACTCACCAACGAGGAGAACGCGGCAACAGTGGCAATGTTCCTCCTGTGAACAACACCAATCGGCGCAGATGATGAACGAGGGGATGTTTAGAAGCTTTTTGCGATTTCATGCAAAATCGGACGAGGAGACTCGTGTTCAAAATACGTGAGGAAATGATAGCAATTCACGAGTGGTCACACAGCCAAGCAGATTCAAAGAGTTGGGACCACTGAACTCGGGAAAGCGGATCCGATTAAGGCGAGACGTGGGTCAAACAAATTACCAAGATATTCGATGTCTTGGGATGCACGGAGAACAGAAAGTTCCATTCGCCGCCTTTATGTTCCGTGGCGAGGCAGACATCGGTGGGAATCGTGGAAGCGTGCACTCCATCCAAACCGCACTCAAAGATGTCAGGGGAGACGTTTGAAAGCAGTTCAATGACAAGTACTTCCCGAAAGTATTCGTCTATATGAAGGAAGTGGAGTTTATTAGACTAGAGCGTAATAACATGGCGGTGTCCCAAAGACGAGGCTAAGTTCGCATGAGTTATCCAGTTTGCACCTCATTTGGTGGAGAATGAGGAACGATGACGCGGATGTTTCGAGAGGTTTGAAACCCGACATACGCCAAGTATCTCATTTCTCATAAATTTTCTCTATTAAGATGTTGTTGTGGCTCATTGTTAGAGCGAGATAACGAGTACGTTCAACCGAGGGACCATAACCGAGGATCATCTCAAGAAGATAGCGAGTCATCGTAATAACGATAACCAAACGGAGAAAGAAGAATACTGACAAAGGCGGTAACCACTCGGTGGTAATCGTGGCCATGAAAATAGAAGAAGCGAAGTCGGGAGGAGATTTTAAAAGAGGAGATTCAACAACGACCATGTGAAGACGTCAATTGCCTATAAGAACTAGTTTTAAGGGAGGAGAACGACCACCGGTCAGACATGTTACAAATGCGGAAAGAGGGACATATCATTCAAACCGCCCACAACAGTTTAAGGTATGCTATAGTTGTGGAAAGGAAGGACATATCGCTTTCGAGATCAGACGTAGCGAAACCTAGTTCAATGGGGACGGTGACTCAAAAGACCATCCCGTAAAAGTCAAAGTCAACGATTCCGGAAGAAGCGTTTGTCGTGGCCGGTCAAAATGCAAGGAACCCGAACGGTTAGCACGGGTTAGTCAATTATAAATTCTCATAAGTATATACCTTACTAGATATCGGTTCTACCCATTCTTTTATCTCTCTTACTTGCGCCAACGTTTAAACTTGACTCAGGAGAAATTAGACTTTGACCTATCTGTGGAAACTCCGTTAGGAGAAACTTTCATCACATCCATCTGTTTATAAATCTTGCTTGATTCAGTTGGCACTATCACATTACCCGTTAACCTTATTTCTATAGAGATATTTGTTTTTGATGTGATTTTAAGGTTAACTACTCATCACGCCAAATTGATTGCTTTTGTAAGGTTGTTAGTTTTCATATTCCTAAGCAACTTTGTTATTCAATTCAAGCAATCAAACCATTGTAGTCAAACATTTTCATATCAAGCCATGAAGTCATTCGCTTATTCTGAGATGTCAAGTTTTCTTAGTCCATGTTATGGATTTGAATAAAGACACGTCGATTTGAATAATATTCTTGTTGTTATTAATTTTTCCGACGTATTTTCGAAGAATTTCTTGGCTTACTCCCAAAGCTTCGATATTAAATTTTGTATCGACTTTGAACCCCAGACAAAACTCATTTCTAAAATCTCATATCGAATGGCTCTATTGAACTTCGTGAGTTAAAAATTCAACTATAGAATTTGGTACTGAGCCTTTATCTTGTGACTTCCTTTGTGGAATTCACCAAGCCGAACTCTCCGTAGGGACGTCATATTCGATGCGATAAGAAACCGATAGGTGTCATTATGACGTGCTATCCAAGATTGGGATATGAATCACAGTTGAGAGCAACCTAAGTTAGTAATGGAAATACGTAGCTTTCTAGGCTTAGTTGGTTATTATCGGAGATTCGTTGAAGGATATTCTCGAATCGCTATTCCGTTAACTTAGCTGACTTGAAAAGATACAAAATTCGTATGGAGCGAGGAATGCGAGAAGATTTTCCAAGAGCTCAAGAGGCGACTCATTTCGGCACATATTCTAACCATACCATCTTGGAAAAGCGAACGTGGTAGCTGACGCGTTGAGTAGAAGATCATATGCGGGAACGAGTGCGATGATGTCAAGTATACGCATAGAGCCAACTTTAATAGAAAAAGTTAAGGTTGCTCAAGCCACCGACCCGGAGCTGATGCAGAAGAAAGTACAAGAAGGAGCTATTCCGGAAGCGAGAATTGATGAAGAAGGAATACTTCGAGTCCACTCTAGACTTTGTGTTCCTAACGACTCTGATTTGAAGAACAAGATTATGATGGAGGCACACAATACACCATTTGCAATCCATCCTGGGAGTACCAAAATGTATTATGATCTTCAACATACATTTTGGTGGAGCAATATGAGAGAGAGATCGCGTAGTTTATCTCGATGTGTTTAACTTGCCCTACGTGTAAAGGCGGAGCATCTTGTACCTAAGGGTCCGTTGCAACCACTTGAGATTAGGAATGGAAGTGGGAACACATTACTATGGATTTACATTTACGGGTCTTCCTACGGTTTCTCAAGGCATCAATGCTATTTGGGTTATTGTTGATAGATTAACCAAGTCTCGCTCATTTCTTACCGATACGAGAGACTTATTCCTTGAACGTCTTTTTTCAGTATGTACGTAAATGAGATTGTGAGATTGCATGGCATGCCAAGATCCATAGTTTTAGATCGTGACCCAAGATACACTTCATGATTTTGGGTTGGTTTTTCAGAAAGCTATGGGCACGAATTTATTTATCTGGTTTGGCATACCATCCTCAAACGGATGGGCAATCGGAAAGGACTACTCAAACTCTTGAAGATATATTAAAACTCGTGTCCTAGATTTCAAAGGAAGTTGGGATAAGTACTTGCCATTGGTGGAATTCTCATACAACAATAGTTATTAAACAAATATAGGCATGGTTCCATTCAAGCATTATATGGACAAAATGTCGTTCTCCAATATGTTGGGATGAGGTGGGTGAAACAACATTGTTGGGACCCGAGTTAGTACGTATGACTAATGATTCGACAACGTATACAAAGCAGCACAAGATCGACAAAAAGAGTTATGCGAATCTTCATCGAAAAGACGTGGAATTTAGTGTAGGGATCATGTATTGTCATGAGTTGCTCCATGGAAGGGAGTTACAAGATTTGGGAAGAGAGGAAAGCTCAATCCATGATTTATTGGTCCATTTCAAATTCTTGACCGAAAGTAGGAAATGTAGCCTATAGACTTGCGTTACCTCGAAAGTATGTCTCGTGTTCATAATGTGTTTCACATATCGTGCATTTCGTAAATATGTGAAAGACCCGAACCACGTTATTGAAGTTAGAACCGGACGAGATAACCAAGACTTAACGTATGAGGAGGTACTGTCAAGATTTTGGATAGGAAGGAGCATGTCCTACACGCAAAGGTTATACCACAAGTTAAAGTTTTGTGGAGGAATCATGCTTATAGAGGAAATGACCAGGAATTGGAAACGAAAATGAAAGCGAGGTATCCTCACCTTTTCAAAACACCGAGTACGTCACGTCAATTTCGAGGACGAAATTTCATAAGGAGGGAGGTTGTAAGACCTAAATTTTTAAATAAAAAGGAATTTCCTTTATTTTGAAATAGTAAGGGTTGATTTGATTAATGTGGATAGCTAAGGGTTAAATACGCAAATATTTTAAAATAAGCAAGTGGTTATAAAATATTCATTGTTATTGGGAATATTCGTTTGGTCGGGAATATTCAGATCGCTTGTGGGAATATTCGTAAATGCGACGCAAAGCAGACCATATGCGTGGGCCCCATAACTGAAAGCGATTGGATGAAGAAAACGACAAATATAAGTTGTTTTTAAATAATGGCGTAGTTGTTGCCGTTATCATGTTGGAATACCCATTGGTTAAAAACACACTAATACGGCGTTGTTGAACAAGAAGTAGACACCAGTATTGCACCAATTATTGATTCTTACGTAAGAAGGCATTACTCAATAATGGTTACATGAATTACCGCTCAAAGATTTTATTGAGTTAATAATTCTTTGCGTTGATATTTTATATTCTTTGTTGTTTCAATAATTGTCATTACACAAGATCTTTCATTATCGAAGCAATAATTCATATATTCTCCGAATAATATTATTAGATAACATTATTGGCAATGTCTAGAAAGTTACATCTAAGGAGAGGTTTGGTCATCTAATCAAGGCTACCAAGAAGAAGAAATTCTTATCGAAAGCCCCTTTCTTTAGGAGGCTGCCGGTTGTCAATATTGTGATTCGTAATATTATTTGTGAATAATTAATTATTGATTTATATGATGAGGAAAATATTGATTTTATGTGGATATAGATGGAGAAAATTTTAAAATGACAATTGTTGAAAATTAATATTTTATCTTTTTTACGATAAAATAATTCATTTAAATATATTATTTTAATAATATATTAACGGTGATATTTTACAATGAATGTGGGATATATGAGTATATGAGGAGGAAGAGTATTTTTGTGGCATTAAATGTTTAACACATGTTTTGTGTGTTGGTGGACACAATTATTGACCGAAATTTGATTATAGCCTGTAAAATCGCCCGTTTGTGGATTTCGGTCGATTTTTGTTTGGAATTTGGAAAAACTTTCTTCTGCAAAGTTGTAGAGAATTGAATTTCCTATAAAAACTCGCAAGATTCGAATTTTCTGATGAAAGGGCTATTTATTATGAATTATTGAAGTTCCGAAGCTCCGAAATAATTGATTTTTGGGAGTTTAAATTATTTTTGTTAAGAAAAACGTTTTTTGTATTTTTTTGGACATCATTAACATGTGTGGCTGGTGTTTTGACCAAAAGGTGGGCTAAGGAAAATTTGTATAATTATATTAATATTATATTAAATTTTTCGCTTTTGGTCATTCTAAGCATTTTCCTATAAATAGGGTGCTTAGGTTAGAATTGAAAATCACACCGTAAACCCAAGTTTTCTCTATTTCTCTCTCGATATTTTGAGCGTATTCTTGTGAGTATTTTGATTATACTTTGAGTATTGCTGTAGAGTGCAAGTCCAAGTCATAGCCTATATCCTGTGTTTAATTTAGAAGTATCTTGATCTTTCGAGGTAAGTGGATGTTATTTTCTTCTCAAATGATATTATTTCTTCAATATCATTATGTTGAAATATTGGTTGGAACTTTTTATCAAATTTGGAACTTTTTATGTCGGGGTTACTATTCATGAGTTACTTATTCACGAAGTTACTATTCATGAGTTACTATTCACGAAGTTCTTATTCACGAGTACTATTCATGGAAGCGTGAAGAGATTTTTTGTGGAATTTCTATCTTTTGGTGTCTGAGTTACTATTCACGCATGTGTAACAAGACTATTCACGATCTGACTATTCAATTTAAAAATAAAATTTCTTCTTTTCGTCTAAAACATCTATTCGGATACTAACTCGATCAGATCCATGTTTTGATCATTCTTGAATTTTACACCACTATGATTATTTTTGAGGTATTTTTTGGGCGTGGATAAAACCAAGTACGAATCCTTAATCCTTAATCCTTGTCATTTTGTTTCAACCGGATTCGTTCTTTAAAATATTTTTCATCATCCTCGGCCTTAAATGATGATATTATTGAATATCTTTGGCCTGTAAAGTAAAGATGAATGATTTTTCAAGAATATCTTTGGCCTGTAGTGCAAAAGATGAACAGTGTTTAAATGAACATGACCGGATCGATGAATATCTTTGGCCTTTAGTGCAAAAGATGAACAGTGTTAAGATGAATATGATCGATTGATGAATATCTTTTGGCTGTAGTGTAAAAGATGAATATTTGATTTGAGAAGACTTTATTGATTGATGTTACAGGATAAAATATTGACGATGGATATTAAATTCATAGATTATAGTAGATTCCATTCTCTACGTAACTCTTCTATGAATTATTATTTCGCCGCTGCGAATATTGATCGAAACTTGTTGCCTATTGTATTCTATCGAGATTTTTCCTGTTGAAGACTAACGATAATTTGTTGTATATTATCTTAGTCATAATATTCTTTTTTGGGCTAGTTGAGCTCACCCTTTTCCTTGTTGTTCCATTTTTCTTCTCGGGAGGCGAGAATGTAATGAAAGTACTAGTGGGTATGGAATGAAGATTCTAGAGAGTTGTTTAGTAGTCCTCACCATTTTTGTAAAATAATGAATCAATAATGTGATGAGGATTTATTTGAGTATAGATATTGCTCTAAGAAGATAATATTTGTATTCAAACTCACGCTTTTTCTTGTTGTAATAATAAAGTTGTAGTTGTTTCTGTACCATGTATTTGGCGACTCAGAATGGGTGTTGTGTATACCTATTTTGGGGGCGTCACAGCTTCGATGACTGCTACCACTGGTATTATCATTTTTCCGGTTGCTTTCTCTTGGTTGAGTTGACTCGTTATCGCGCTCTAATAACTGAGCCCTATTAACAACATCTGAATACAAACACAGTTTATGAGAAATTAGATATTGATGTATCTCGGGTTTCATACCTCTTAGAAACATCCGCGTCATTCTCTCCTTATTATCAACCAAGTGTGACACAAACCGGGATAACTCTTCAAACTTAGCTTCGTCCTGCGACACGATCATATTGTTCTGCTCCAACTTGATGAACTCTACCTCTTTCATGTGATGAATACTTTCGGGAAAGTACTTGTCGTTGAATAGTTCTTGGAACTTCTCCCAAGACATCTTCAGCGGCGAAGTTGAGTACGCTTTTACCGATTTCCACCGATGTCGCTTCTCCTCGCAACATAAAGGTTGCAAATGGAACCTTTTTCTCCTGAGCATCCCAAAACATCAAATATCTTGGTGATCTCGCTTTATCCACGCTCACTTTGAAGTGGTTTTGGCTCTCCAATAAACTCGTGGTCTGGCTCCTTGAACTATTTAGCGGTGACCGTCGAAAGCGTTTCTGAGGTTTCCACCTACATTTTGGATGAGGAGCCGCTCTCACCGATTTTGCATGAATGCAGATAAAGCCTCCGAACATTCCATCGTTCATCATTTGGTAAGTGTTGTTGTTTGCATGAGGATTATCGCCTTCACGATGCACATTATCTCGATTATTGATCCGTGGAGAATCAACGATTTCTGTGCTCCATTGCTATTCTCAACATTCTCGGATGTCATTTTTCAAATACTGCCATAAAACAAAGGTTAATTGACATGTCACATATTATCCCTATACTCTGACCGACCAAATAAATACCAAATAAACTTAAGTAGGTCATACTAGCGAAGGAATTTCCCGTCTCTCCCCTCCTAGTTCTTGTCTCACATCTCAGCCAGGGATCATATCCCTAAGCTTTGATATCAACTGGGATGCCCCCAAAATAGGTATACATCACCCATCTTGAGTCGCCAAATACATGGTACAAAAATCAAATACAAATTATTATACAACAGTCGTGTAAAATACGACAAAACATAATCTAAGAGTTTTAATAAGAATATTGTCATCTAGACAATATCCACACTCAATGGAGTCCTCATTACATTTATTGTCACACTAATTAACAGAATAGTGAGGACTATTAATGCTATCATCTGGACCGTCACTCCGTTTCCCGACTAGTCTCTGCCACGTTCTCATTTCACGAAGAGAACAAAGGAAAGAAAGGGTGAGCTCAACTAGCCCAAAGAAGAAATATTATGACTAAGATAATGTAGAATAATTTATCGTTAGCCTTCAACAGTGTTAAACTGATAAAATATAACAAACATCAAGTTTAACTGCAGCGGAACAAGCAATCCAATAGAAGAGTCAAGTAGAGAATAAAATCTACTATCTTCTATGATTTAAAAGGTTTTTCATCACTTTTATCGCTGAGACTCAGCTTAATAATTAAACCACATCATCCCTGCACTACGGCCAAGGATATTCATTAGTATCACGACCACAAATTATCCATGTACTACGGGCCAAGGATATTCGTGTATTCATCAATGGTCATGATCATGTCAACAACTGTCCATCAATGCACTACGGTCAATGAGGACTTTTACCACATAATTTACAACATTACGGTCATGATCATACCGAATAATCCCTGGTCATAATCATACCAAGTCTATCTATGCACTACAGGCCACAGATGACTTTCAATATAATATACACATGAGGATGATGACAATGATATAATAATTCAATAAAACAAGTTTAAGAATTAATTTATCCAAGAACCGACAACGTCCAAATTGTCAACATGATACTGCTTTGTGGAGTAAAATTCAAGAATGCTTAGAAGAATATTTCCATGAAAAGATACTGGATGAAGCGCAAATATCAAGGATATTCCACTAATTTCATGGAGTATAAAAGCCAAAACTTTAATCAACTGAGTATAATAAAGAATGGAATAAAAAAAGAATTCACCAGGTATGCGATAGACCACACAGACCGGTTGTTCCAACAGAATAATAAATAATAGAACCGGTAAATGCGTAAAAGCCTTACGCATGTGATATTCTAACGTAATAATAAATAATGGAACTAGATCATCGTAAAAGCACGCATGCAGAATATTCAATGTGAATGATAAATAATGGAACCAAAGTCATGATAAAAGCACAAACAGGATGTTCCAAATGAATGATAAATAATGGAACGAAGTCATGCATAAAGCATGCATGGGATGTTCTAATGAATGATAAAGAATGAAATAATAGAAGAATTTCACCAAGTATAGGTAGTTCACTGCGATACAAAAGTTATTCTAACAGAATAATAAAGAATGGAATAATGAAGTTCTCCTCATGAATACAAAAGAAATAATACCCTTACCTTAGAAAATTTGGATCTTTGGAATAGTGAGGTAGCAGACTTCTCTTCTTCTTTCTCTCTATAATAATTGCTCTAAAGTTTTTATGAATTGGTGAGAAATGAAAGAAGAATGAGCTTCTGTGACGCTCCCAAAATAGGTATACAACACCCATTTTGAGTCGTCAATAACATGGTACAGAAACTGCTACAACTTTATTAATACAACATAAAAACTGTGAGTTTAAATATAAACATTGCCATCTAGACAATATTTGTAAGACCCCAACTTATTATAAATAAAATCAAATTTTCTCTAATTATATTTATGAATAATAAGGTATTAATTTGATATAATTCTCTGGTTATGGGTGAAATGTGCAAATTTTGCAAAATATGCAAGTGGTTATAAAATAATTATTGTTGTCGGAGAATATTCGTTTGGTCGTGGAATATTCATACGACGACGCAGTCATTTGTGGGCCCCATAACAGAATAACAATCGGATGAAGAAAACGACAAGTTTGAGTTTTTATAAATAACTACGTAGTAGTTATACTAGATTAACCTTTGTTGAAATACCCAGTGGTTAAAATACGAGAATACGCGATGGATGCATGTATTGATGAATTATTGATCCTTATGTAAGAAGGCACTACTCAATAATTATTACGATGAATTCTTTATTCAATATTTTATTTTATTGATTCAATAATCTTTGCGTTGATATTTTATATTATTATTGTTTCAATAATTGTCACTACATAGTATTTCCCATTATCAGATCAATAATTCATATTATTTGAATAATATTATTAGATAGAATTATTGGCAATGTCTAGAAAGTTCTGTCAAGGAGAGGTTTGGTTACCTAATTACGGCCAATAAGGAGAAATTCTTATGGAAAGCCCCTCTTTCACGAGGAGCGGCTGGTTGTCGTAAATGTGATTACGTAATATTATTTGTGAATAATTAATTATTGATTCATATGATAAGGAAATATTTATTTTATATGGATATAAATGTTGGATATATTTATTGTGGTTAAAAATGAAGGAGTTAATGTTGAGGTGTTTTATCAGTATTTTTGTCGGAATGAAGGTATTAAAAATTAAACTAGTGTTTTTGAGATATATTGTGTGAGTTATAATTTTTAATCCAAATAGTTGGATCGTTGTAATTTTGGATATGTTATACATATATAAGTTGAGTATATGTCCACAAATTTTGAACCGTTAAAAATGAACGTATGATTTTTTTATGAATTTTAAGAGGTGACTGATTCAAAAATTAGGTTTATAAATGATTTTGGTAGAAAATTCTAGAATTGAGTGGGCCCCACTTGTGGTTGGTAAAGAAATGTGCTGAATTTATTTCAAATGTGGTGGGTGGGAATAGTAGCAGGTAAAGCCATCAGGTTGCAGGTCAAGTCTGCTAACATTTTTCTATAAATAGAGGGCTAAGTTAGAATTGAAAATCACACCAGAAACAAGTTTTCTCTCTTTCTCTCTCTAGATTATTGAGTGTATTTTGTGAGTATTTAGATACTTTGTGAGTTTCTATTCATCACTGCAAGTTTCCTTCACCTTATATACCGATATTATATTCGATCGTAAGTATCTTGATATTTTGAGGTAAGGGATGTTATTTTCTTCATATATGATATTATTTCTTCAATATCATTACTTGGAAGTATTGATCCGAATTTTATCAAATTTGGAACTTTTTGTGTCGGGGTTCTTATTCACGTATACGACCTTTATTCACTTAATATGGCACTATTCATCGAAAAATGAAATTTTCTTCTTTTTGTCCAAGATGTCTATTATGGTTACTATCTTTGATTGTATCCATGTTTTAATCTTTATTTTTGAATTCTGCTTCAAAATTGGTATTTATGAAGTATTATTGATCTTGGATAAACTGTTATACGAATCCCTACTATTTGTCCTTCCGTTTCACTGGATTCGTTTTCTTTAAAATATTTTTCATCATCCTCAGTCCTAAATGATGATATTACTAAATATCTTCTACCTGTAGTCAAAAGATAAATGATTAATCGATGAATATCTTTGGCCCGTAGTGCAAAGATGAGCAGTGTTGAGATGAACATGACCAACTGGTGATACAAAATGAATATCTTTGGCTGTAGTGCAAAGATGAATATTTGATTAAAGATGTATATTGATTTTTATTTATGAGGATAAAATATTGATGATGGACTTTTAAATCTTAGAAGATAGTAGAACTCATTTCTCTACTCGACTCTTCTAATGGATTGTTATTTTCATTTGCATTGTTGATCTAAAACTTGTTGGCTATTATATTTTATCAAATTTTTCCTGTTGAAGACTAACGATAATTTGTTGTATATTATCTTAGTCATAATATTCTTTCTTTGGCTAGTTGAGCTCACCCTTTTCCTTTTGTTCCATTTTTCTCGGAGGTGAGAACATAGCGAGGAACTAGTGTGGGTAACGTAGTGATGGTTCTAGAAAGATGTTTTAGTAGTCCTCACTATTTCGTAAAATAGTGTTTAAATAATTGTAACGAGGACTTATTTGAGTGTGGATATTTGCTCAGTAAGACAATATTTGTATTTAAAACACACATTATGTGTTGTGTCGTATTTTGCACGACAATTGTATTATTGAAGTTGTAGTTTGCTTTGCACGTACCATGTATTTGGCGACTTCGAGAATGGGTGTTGTATACCTATTTTAGGAAGCCACAATATTCATACCCAAATATGTCCTCATTACAATTATTGGTACAATATTTTACAAAATGGCGAGGACTACTAAAACAACTTCCTAGAACCTTCATTCCATACCCCGACTAGTACTCGCGACATTCTCGCCTCCTGAGAAGAAAAATTGAACAAAAAGAAAAAGGGTGAGCTCAACTAGCCCGGTAAAGAATATTATGACTAAGATAAATAGAACAAATTATCGTTAGTCTTCAACAGGAAAAATCTAATAGAATACAATAGACAACCAGTTTTTAAATCAATATTATAATGAAATAATAATTCATTAGAAGAGTTAAGTAGAGAATGAAATCTACTATCTTCTATATATGAATTTAAAAGTTCATCATCGATATTTTATCCTCGTAACATCAATCAATATATATCCGAAATTAAATATTCATCTTTGCACTACAGCCAAAGATATTCATCAATGGTCATGTTCATCTAAACACTGCTCATCTTTGCACTACGGCCAAAGATATTCATCGAAAATCATTCATCTTTGCACTACATGCCAAAGATATTCAAGAATATCATCATTTAGGACCGAGGATGATGAAAATATTTTAAAAAAACGAAAAATTGAAACAAAAGAATAAATATTAAGGATTCGCTTTTTCACTATTCCATGTCCAAAATACCTCATAAATAGTCATAGTGGAGTAAAATTCAAGAATGATCAAAACATGGATACAATCAAAGTTTAGTATCCATAATAGATATTGGACGAAAAATGAAAATTTAATTTTTTTGTGAATAAAGTCAGATTCGTGAATAAGGTCGTGATACGTGAATAAGAATCTGATACAAAAAGTTCCAAATTTGATAAAAAGTTCAAACCAATATTTTGGCATAATGATATTGAAGAAAATAATATCATTTAAGAAAATAACATCCCTTACCTCGAAAAGAATAGCACTTCCGGCAGAATATCAATATAGTGGTGAAGAGAACTTACACCAGATAACAACACTCAAAGTATCAAAATACTCACAAGAATACACTCAATATATCGAGAGAGAAAGAGAGAGAAGATTTTAGTTTCTGGTGTGATTTTCAATTCTAACATAAGCACCCTATTTATAGGAAAATGCTTAGAACACCAAAGTAGAAAATTTAATATAATATTAATATATATAATCAAATTTCTTACGCCCACTTTCTTAGATCTGAATTCAGCCATTTACATCACATGCAAGACCCACAATAATGACCAAAAACGTTTTTCATATTAAAAATAATTAAAACTTCCAAAAATTAATTATTTCGGAATTTCAATAATTCATAATAAATAGCCCTTTTATCGTAAAAAATTCGAACCTCATGTCCTTTTCATAGGAAATTTCATTATCTACAACTTTCTTGAAGAATGTTTTTCAAATTCCAAATGTAAATTGACCAAATCCACAAGCAAGCTATTTTACAAGCTATAATCAAATTTCAATTCAAGAAATGGGGTCCGCAAGACACACAAAACATGTGTTAATCATTTAATGCAACAAAATACTCTTCCTCCTCATATACACATATATCCCACATTCTTTGTAAAAATATCACCATTATTATATTATTAAAATATAATAATATATTTAAATGAATTATTTTATCGGAAAAAGATAAAATATTAATTTTCAACAATTGTCACATTAAAAATTTTCTCCATCTATATCCACATAAAATCAATATTTTCCTCATCATATAAATCAATAATTAATTATTCACAAATAATATTACGTAATCATAATATCGATAACTGCACAGTTTCTCGGGAAGAGGGGCTTTCAATAAGGATTTCTCCTTACTAAAGACGCAATTAGGTGACCAAACATCTCCTTAGACATAGCTTTCTATATATTTCCAATAATGTTACTAATAATATTATTCAGATAATATGAATTATTGCTCCGATAATGAAAAATACTATGTAGTGACAATTATTGAAACAACAGTAATATAAAATATCAACGTAGCAATTATTGAATCAATAAAATAAAATATTGAGCAATAATTACCGTAACAATTATCGAGTAGTGCCTTCACGTAAGAATCAATAATTCGTGCAATCGCCGTAAATTTCTTGTGTTTTAACCACCGAGTATTTCAACAGTATTAATGGTAACAACTACGCCGTTATTTATAAACAACTTATATTTGTCGTTTTCTTCATCCAATCGCTTTCCATTATGGGGCCCACATAAGGTCGCTTGTGGTCGCATTTAATATTCCCGAAGCAAGAAGAATATTCCACAACCAAACGAATATTCTCTCGATAAAAATTAATATTTTATAACCACTTGCTTATTTGAAATATTTGCGCATTTTACCCATAACTAACTACATTAATCAAATCAACCCTTACTATTTAAAAATAATAAATAAAGGAAATTTAATTTCATTAATAATAAGTTAGGGTCTTACAACCTCCCCTCCTTATAAAATTTCGTCCTCTAAATTGGCGTACGTACCTGGTGTTTCGAAAAGGTGAGGATACCTTGCTTTCATTTCCGTTTCCAACTCCCAGGTCATTTCCTCAATAGCATGGTTCCTCCACAAAACTTTAACTAGTGGTATGACCTTTGTGCGTAGGACATGCTTTTTCCTATCCAAGATCTTGACAGGTACCTCTTTGTACGTTAAGTCTTTGGCTATCTCGTCCGGTTCTAACTCAATGACGTGGTTCGGGTCTTTCACATATTTACAAATCATGGATATATGAAAAACATTATGAACACGAGACATACTTGGAGGTAACGCGAGTCTATAGGCTACATTTCCTACTCGGTTAAGAATCTGAAATGGACCAATAAATCGTGGATTCAGCTTTCCTCTTTTCCCAAATCTTGTAACTCCCTTCCATGGAGCAACTTGCAATAATACATGATCCCCAATACTAAATTCCATGTTTTTTCGATGAAGATCCGTATAACTCTTTTGTCGATTCTGTGCCGTTTGTATCCATTGTCGAATCATTTGGATCTTTTCTGTAGTTATACGTACCAACTCGGGTCCCAACAATGTTGCTTCACCCACCTCACCCCAAAATATTGGAGAGAGACACTTTCGTTCATACAATTCTTCGAATGGAGCCACACCTATACTTGCCTGATAACTGTTGTTGTAGGAGAATTCCACCAATGGTAAATACTTATCCCAACTCCCTTTAAAGTCTAGGACACAGAGTCTTAATAGATCTTCAAGAGTTTGAATAGTCCTCTCCGATTGTCCGTCCGTTTGAGGATAGTATCTTAGAACTAAATCAGAATCCGTGCCCATAGCTTTTTGCAAGCTAACCCAAAATCTTGAAGTGAATCTTGGGTCACAATCCGAAACTATGGATACTGGCATGCCATGCAATCTCACAATCTCATTTACATACATATGAGCAAGACGTTCAAGGGAATAAGTCTCCGTGTGTCGGCAAGAAATGAGCGCAGACTTGGTTAATATATCAACAATAACCCAAATAAAATTTATGCCTTGAGAAACCGTGGGAATACCCAGAATCTGAAATCCATGGTAATATGTTCCACTTCCATTTCGTAATCTTAAGTGCTTGCAATGGACCCTTAGGCACTTGATGTTACGCTTTACACGTTGACAAGTTAAACATATCGAGATAAACTTTGCAATCTCTCTCTTCATATTATTCCACCAAAATGTATGTCGAAGATCACGATACATTTTGGTACTTCAAGGATGGATTGCAAATGGTGTATTGTGTGCCTCCATCATGATCTTGTACTTCAAATCAGAATCGTTAGGAACACAAAGTCTGGAGTGGACTCGAAGTATTCCTTCTTTATCGATTCTTGCCTCTGGAATAACACCTTCTTGTACTTTCTTCTTCATACGCATCAGCTCAGGGCCTGTGACTTAAGCAACTTTAACTTTTTCGATTAAAGTTGGTTCTATACGTATACTTGACATCATTGCATGGGTCCCCGGAGTCTTGAATTCTATCTTCATCTTTTGTAAATCACAAAAAATGGGCCTTTGTGTTGACAACATCGCACTTGTTCCCGCGTATGATCTTCTACTTAATGCTTCGGCTACCACGTTCGCTTTTCCAGGATGGTATTGAATGGTATGGTCATAGTCTTTTAACAGCTCGAGCCAACGTCGTTGTCGCATGTTGAGTTCTTTTTGGGTGAAGAAATATTTGAGGCTTTTATGGTCTGAATATATCTCCACTTTCTCCCCATATAGATAGTGCCTCCGGATCTTTAAGCGAAAGCGATCATGCTAACTCTAGATCATGAGTAGGATAATTCCTCTCATATTCTTTAAGTTGTTATGAAGCATAGGCTATAACTTTCACATGTTGCATGAGAACACATCCTAGCCCTTTGCCTGAAGCATCGCTGTAGATAACAAATCCATCCGAACCAGATGGTATTGTCAAAACAGGTGCCGAAATGAGTCTCCTCTTAAGCTTTTGGAAACTCTTCTCGCATTCTTCCCTCCATACGAATTTTGTATCCTTCCGAGTCAGATAAGTTAACGGGGTAGCTATTCGAGAAAATCCTTCCACGAATCTCCGATAATAACCGACTAAGCAGAAACTACGATTTTGATCACCGCCTTCGGTTGCTCCCAACTTTGTATTGCTTCAATCTTCGTCGGGTCAATAGATACTCCATGTTTTGATGCCACGTGCCCAAGGAATGCTACTTCCTAAAGCCAGAACTCGTATTTCTTCAAATTGGCAAATACATTATTTTCACGAAGCCTTTGGAGTACCAGCTTTAAATGGTGCTCATGGTCTTCACGACTTTTGGAATATATGAGGATGTCATCAATAAAGACAACAACGAATCGATCCAAATCATTAACATTACAGAGGACAGATTCGCCTTTTAAGAGAGAACCCCGATAAAGACAATCCAAATCCATTGAAACCTGATACTACCGGAAGTTCAAAGATTAACCCTTGATCGTAACTGGGAGTAACGGTTTCAACCTCTGATTTAACCCCGAGACGCAGCAGACACAATACCGAACACACACCGAGAAGACCGATTAATCTCTTGAGATAACCCCGAGGTATCCGGGCCTCGGCCCCAACCATGGAATAGCCACCAACCTGGTGATAACCCCAAGGAATGCGCTTTTGAGATAACCCCTTAAATGCTTGTTTCAAATGCCATCGCCTTCAATCTCAAGACTCACAACGAAATACACCGTGCCAACACTAGCAATCACATCGGAAGACAGCACACCTCAAAGATGACAATGAGGATCTTCAACAAAATGCAGCAGCCCAATCTCAAATAAGTCTCGAGCAACGCTCGCTTATCGCCCAATCCCAAGAAAGAATACCCCTGTGAGGGGCAACATCGCCATCTCGCCCAACACGATGCCACGCCTCGCCTCTACGCAACAATGTCCCACAAGGCTAACCAATCCCGAGTGACTATCAAGTGGGTAACTGATGAAAGTTGAAGCTTCAAGACCGGAGGGCATCATCCCATCTTCAAAGACTTCAGACAAACTCTAATCCCATGCCATCGCATAACTCTCTCTACAACGGCGGTCCAAAATAGGTCCCGAATACCTCAAAACGGATGCCCTGATTGCACTTCTCAAAATCCGAGTGGACATTACAAAGGCTCGAGTGCACGATTTCGAGACGACCCGACCCGACTGTAACCAACCGACCCGACCCGACCCGCCTACACACTACAGTACACGACACTGCAGTACACCTCCACGACTTTTGCCTATAAATAAGAGGCTTGGGGTGCTGATTTTAAGAGAAAAAGACGGGAAACCTCGCACAATTTGCTCGCAGACTCGCCATATGTTGTATTTTCCCACTTTCAAACACCGTGAGCTCATATATAGCCTCTTTTGTACCCACAAAAGCCCAAAGGTTTACCCACTCTAAAGATATAGAAGCCCTTTTTATCATCCATTGTAAGCCTTCTCACACACTTTAGAGTCTTTCTTCATCTTTGCACACACCCTTCTACACGCTGAGAGTCGTGGTTGGTTGCTTTTTTGCCTTGACTTCTATATCGTGGTTTTTCCAATATATATATATATATATATATATATATATATATATATATATATATATATATATATATATATCGACTAACATTATCGAAGTTATGCCTCGATCGATCGAGCCTAGACTTTTTGATCTCGAGCGTTTATCGCTTATATATATATATATATATATATATATATATATATATATATATATATATTATTGGACTTTGTTCGATGAGCTGACTTTTGTTCGATGAGCCTAGATTTTTATATATATATATATATATTATATATATATATATATATATATATATATATATATATATATATATATATCAACTGTGTGTTTTGGATTTTGTTCGATGAGCCTAGACTTTGGCCCCGTGTGCTTATTTCGCTTTTTATATATATATATATATATATATATATATATATATAATCGTGGTCTAACTATGTTCGATGAGCCCGGATTTTACATTTTATGCTTATATATATATCGCTTATATATATATATATATATATATATATATATATATATATTATATCCGCCTCGAGTTTCCTTCGTGGTAGCTTGATAGTTTTGATAGTTTTTTCTTTTTACATTTTCGCCCCGCCTCGAGTTTACTTTGTGGCGCTGATGAATCGCATTTTTATACTTTTATTTACATTCTCGTCTCCGCCTCGAGTTTCCTTCGTGGCGGGTTGATCGTATCTACAGCCTTTTATTTATATTTTCGATCCCCATGGAGGTGCTTCGTGGTTGGTGATCCCGCTCAGATATATATATATATTTACCGCTTTATATATATACCGCTTATTGCTTTTATACAAATTGCAATATTCTCAGGCGCTTAGAATCATGTGATCACAGATTCATCTCATCGATCTAGATTCTGCCTCCCGTGATGGACATTTTCAAATTGTAAGAGCTTTGTAAATTATTCTCATGATGTCTCAGATTTCTCGATGGTTTCCATACCCACGAGGAAGTCAGTGCATTATTTTTTATATATTTTTTTTCATACGGATGCTTCGATTCACAAATAAAATCAATCAAGCCGATCACTTAATAAAAATGGGAGTGTAAAAGGTCTTAATTCCTATTGAGCAAGCAGGTTTGAAAAACCTCTTTATAAAACATCATTGCATATATTCGCTAAAAACTCAATTTTTACATAAATTCAAACTCGTGTATATAGGTTCGAAAGAGGCCTCGCACAACTTTCATATAACAACACATCGACCCCACACACACACACACACACACACACACAGACTCGATAATAGTTCTTGAAAAGAGGCGGCCACCGTGGTAATGACGGATGTTCTGGGGTGCCTAACACCTTCCCCCCAAGATAACCAAGTCCCCTGACCCTAAATGAATCTCTTGATTTCACCGACCAGATATCGTTGTCACATCATCGGGTCAATGTGCAAACCTTTTCTCGGTCAGGTTGGTACAACCATTTAAAAACCAATGGCGACTTTAATCAGCCCCATCGTCGACATTATACATGTTGACCTTTTTCACTTGTTTTTTCAAACAAATCTCACCTAAAATGAGAACACCAAAGAACAAGTAACTGAAAGTGGACATCCAAAATCCCGACGCCGATGTGTGGCGACTCACTGGGACCTCCAAAGAAGAGGACTTAAGCCGCTACTACAATCTTTTCAAAATCGTTATCCGCTTGTGTGTGGATGTTGATTTACATCGATGAATGTGTATTTAATGCACGTCTTGTTTGAGCTTAGTGCTTCGTGATCATATCTCAAGGCAGGATGTTAGTGCTTCAGACTATAAATCGCTATGATATTAGTGCTTCGCACATGTCATCATTTCATACGGTGAGACGCGATGTATGTGAATGTATGTTGTGTGGTCCTCCACCAGAGGCTATCCCGCTTGTTTGATTATCGGACTCGTGAGAAGACTAATTCTCCGAGGCTCGTGAAAGGCACCACCCAAATTCGCTTCCAGCTTGAAAGACCTGATTAACTTCCCGCCTAGTAGATCATGGATGATTTGGGAACCTTCATGCCAAAAAGCCGCGAGAGTAACCTAAGATAGGTCACCGATAAACCCAAAACGAAGGAAAGTCTCTTCATGCCTCATTTCAATTACTCAGTAAACACAATTACTTGTAATTTCATTCCATATCTATCTCCATGTAATGAGAAATATGAAGCAATATGTCCACATACATGCTACTTAACAAATGACACCCGCTTTTGCAGGATAAAATTCCTAAAATGGACACATCACATAGCATGTCATTATACACCTTCCCTAAGGACTAAACTATGCCATTTTTCGCAGGAATCAATCGGACCTACTACCCGGCCAAAGTCCAAAAAGGCAATGTGCCTATAAATAATCATGTCATTATCCGACCAGATCGAACTTAATCCAGCTTTCGCAAAGAGTTCACTTGATTAAGCAAACAGATTACATGATTTGGTCGTTTCTATTAAAAGAATTACACCACCACACACAGGTCGTAAAATACCAGACATACCGAGCCCTCCACACAAGGAGGAATTCTGGCCATTACCATACCAGAGCCACAATGGATACGACCAACAAAACGCAGGATGTCGCCCATTCCATCGGAGATCCGCATAATGGTGACATCAAAAAGAAAGTCCTCCAAATGGAAGAGACCCCTTCGCTATCAAAGGAATTGGAACACACGGAGTGTTTCATATGTCGATCTATGTATTTTTCCCGTGTTCACTATCCGTAAAAATTTAAAACTCCCGACTTTGAAAAATACGACCAAGTTAGGGGGATCCTTATACACATTTAAAAGTCTTTATCGAGAACTGGATCCTATGCAGAGGATGAAAACTCGTAATGCAATTGTTCCAAAAGAGTCTAACCGAGAAGCCCGCTCGTGGTACACAAGATTAGACAACTCCAAAATTCATAGTGGGAAGAGCTAGCACATGCCTTCCTCACTCAATACGCTTTTCAAACTCAGATGGCTCCCGATCCAGATCAAATTACCAAGATCAAAAAAATAGTCTAACGAGTCTTTCAGAGAGTATGCCCAAAGGTGGAGACGCCTGGTCGCCCAAGTTAGTCCCCGCCATGACGTAATCGTAAATGGTCGCTTTACATTCATGTACATACAAGAAGCTCCCTTTCTATAGAGAGAGTTTTAGCCAAGATCAAGAAACCATTTTTTTCAAATGGTTAAACATGGGGAGACGGCCGAAATGGGGTGAAGTCGAAAGATTCAAGACCTAGCCGCACTCAAAGTCGTTGGTCGATCACATCCAACTGGAAATTATGGGAACAACTTTGAGGGTCCATAAAAGAAAGAGGAAGATGTTTCTCGATACTACAGGACAAAAAGGCAATCAAAGTATGCCCATTCAAAGGAGAAACTACACTCCCTTTCCAAAGACAACCGCAAACCTCCAAGACAAAAAGGTGGAGAAGTCAAACGCCATCGAAAGTGTTTACACCTTGGGGATACCTCGAGAACATTCTTAATCTTCCGACAACACGTAAGAAAATTACGATCTTCTTCCACCACCAAATTTCTAATGGACGGGTTTCAATGTCGCTAGAAATGTGCTTATCATGCCGGGCACCGGACATGATACTGTGGATTGTTGGGCCTCAAACACAAGATCCAGACCTAATAGATAATGGAGAGATCAGAGTCACCAAACCCGATCAAATTTCACGAAGACAAGACAACCCTCTTCCTCAACACAAAGAAGAAGAGGTCAACATGATTAATCGAGCAAGGATGTAGTTCCAACTTCAACCGTGATCCCCTGCACCATCAAAGATGGTGATGACAGATGGGATTATGCTAAGTTCCAATTCACAATGGAACGAAAGATGAAAGCTCTCGCAAACAAATCGAGTAATCATGAATCGGTGACTTATCAAAGATCAAGTGACTCTAAGAATTAATCACCAGAGCATGCCGCCTCCTACCAATCATCATGAATATTCCTCGTCCCTTTCGTAAAATGAAATGCCGGAAGACAAAGTGACGAAGAGAGCAAATGCCAAAGCCCGCTTCGGATTTCGCCAACAAACGGAATTCACCTATTTGGGCCAACCCATGGAGGAAATCCTTCACATGTTAATCAACGAAGGAAGGATCAGCCCTTCTACCTCCAATCAACCCCGTCGATTTCAGACAACTCGATGGAGTATGTCAATACCACTCCTAGCCTCATGCACACAACACGTAAGAATGTGGGCACTCCGCCACCTTATTCAAAATCTAATCGACAAGTGGTGTATCAAGGCCATGCAGATAACGACACCGTGTTACGAAAGCAAGTGAGAATGCAGCCCTACTAAGTGGAAAAGTGGTGGTAGCAAGCTTATATCCATCAAGGTGAAGGGATTAAATATTGCTCACAACACCGATAATTCAAATTTCAAAGGAGGAAGCAATCCTTTGAAAGTGGCCGCCCCGAGCCAATCAACTTGCCATGCAGAGCACAATATCCTATTGTTAGCTTTCATGCGCAAGGTTCCGTGGAATTATGGAGAAGGTGAAGGATCCACCTCACATACCACCGCAAAGGTTGTCAAGGAAAATCCATCGATCTTCCCCATCGGTGATGAACCCCACCACCAAATCAAAGGGGAAAATACCCATGGAGAAGATTGAAAAATTCCTCCGCTACCGTGGGTCATAACGAAGTTTCTGGTGGTTTTAAGCTTCAAGGAAGCTCCACCACAAATATCAATTTTGACTTGGTCCTAACTTCCGAGAATCACCGGAAGGTCTTGTTAAAGGTTTTGGAAGAAGCTTCATCTTCCGACATCATGGATACGTAAAAATTTCAACACATGGTTGATCACATTTTCAACACTAATGTGATATCCTTCATCGATGATGACATACCGCCCAAGGAAGGGACGGTCATCGCAAAACCGCTGCATATCAAGGCTTTTGTCCTCCTGAGATATACGGTGGTCGGAGTCTTAATAGATGGAGGTTCCTCTCTCAATATCTCCCATATGCCACCTTGGTGAAGATGAATATCAATCTCAACCGAATTGAGTAGCCATACTATCATCAAAGCTTTTGATGGAGCCCGCCAGAAACTCTATTGAGTAATTGAGCCGCCAATCAAATTGGCTCCTCATACATTCTCGCAGATCCTTCCATGTGCTCAAGATAGATTCGGATACAACCCGCTTGGGACGACCATGGATCCACACGGGCAGGGCAGCCCCTCCACCCTTCACCAACAATCAAGTACATTATCAACAATAGCCCGGTCATGGCCAACGCCGAACCGTAGATTCCTCAAGATGGGGATATACCGCTCATCAATGCCAATGCAGACGTAGAACCGGGCCATGCTTTGAAATAAGCAACACCCAATACCACGCTATCGAGCACCATCGTCAACCCCACATTTCGACGAGGTGATGTCACCACTCAAGAAATGATGTCGCTGGGGTATAAGCCGTGACAAGGGTCAGTAAAGAAGATGGCTGTGGTATCCAAGACTTATTCGATTAACCAAGCAAGTCGAATACCGGACTAGGCTATTCTCGCCAATTTCTAGTCATCAGGAATCCTCATAAGCATCAAGCAGATTCCTTTCGCTTCAACCACGTGGGCGCTTTGGCTTCGCCTTCAAACTCCGAGTCCGCACAACCTCCAAAGAAAGGTGCCACCAATGTCATGGCCATGTTATTTCCTAAGCCAAACCGTGGAGGAAAAGAAAATCGTTATTCCAAATCCCGCAATCAAGAAGAAGAGGAGCGAGAATCAAGGAAAACGTTGTCCGAATAATGTTCGCACGCGATCATCGCCCATGATGAACATACCAACAGATACACCCTGATGATGATGATCGCTCGACGTAATGGCCATCATTCGAGACAAGGAGGATGATGACAAATCCTCCATCATCGCGGTCCACCCGGACTTTACCCTTACCAATTGGAACAACATTCCTCGCTTTGGTCGACAGGGTAAAGCGCGTAAATTTTTTTCGCCTCGTAGATACAATAATCGCCATTTTTTCGCATACAAGATAGTAGCTTATTTTGCCAAGATATGCTAACACCTGTGTATGATCAACGATTTCATATATACTAAGTGAAAGCATATTTTGTTTTCGTGACTCAATTTAGATGTGCTCAGATTTATTTGACACGATGCTCTCCTACACAAGGATCAGAATTTTTGATGTAGAGATGAATTCAAATTGATGGATCCCTGTGACGACATTGAGGTGCCTCCAGTAAATTCAAGAATGGGTCAAAGACAAACCCAAACCCAACCTCGATCAAACCACTTCTTTCAATCTCTAACCTAGAAAGCCCTAAGTTAATCCAGATTTGGTTCGCATCTTACCCCAAACCAACGGAATGACATGGTTACGCTTATTAACACAATTCCTGTGGATGTGTTTGCATGGTCTCATGAAGACATGGTGGGTTTATCCATCGACATTGTCCTTCATCGCCTTCCCATTAAAGAGGGATTTAAGCCGATCAACAAAAAGCTCAAAGCGATCAAAACCCGAGTGGAGTTTAAAGGTGAAAGAAGAGATTGTGAAACAATTTCAAGCCTAAGATCATCATGGTGTCTACATATCCCGAGTGGATATCCAACATCGTGTCTGCATTCTAAACCTCGAGGGAAGGTGCGAAGTTTCATGTGGATTACGTGGACTTGAACAAAGCTTGCTTAAAAGATAGCTTTCCCGCGCCATTTATCCACATTCTCATCGACAATACCGCTCAATACGACATGTACTCCTTTTGTCGATTGCTTTCATGGGTACCATCGATCATGGTTGCCGAGGAAGATCGTGAGAAGACCGCTTTCATCACCTCGGGGAACTTTTTGCTATAGACGGTTGTCATTCTACCTCATCAATGCCGTGAGCTACCTATCAACGAGCTATGATGGCTCTTTTCCACGACTTAATGCATAAAGAGATTGAGATCTACGTGGATGACATCATTGTCAAGTCCCGAAAGGAGGATGACCATCTAGACCATCTCGTAAAGTTGTTCAACAGTCATGTAAGTACAACTTGAAGTTGAATCCAATAAATGCGCCTTTGGCGCCAAGTCGCAAGTTGCTAGGATTTCTAGTCACCACAAAGGGATCGAATGATCCTACCAAAATCCAAGCCATCACGAAAATGCCCATTCCTCGACAGAGAAGGAAAATACGGATTTTTGGGAAGGATCAACTTCATCGCCAGGTTTATCTCCCAACTCACAAGAACTCGTGAGCCAATCTTCAAGTTATTAAGGAAGAACTCCTCCATGAAATGGAATGATGAGTGCCGTAATGCCTTCCTTACAATCAAGAAACAAATAGTCAAAGCTCCTATCTTGGTACCACCTGTGGATGATGTTCCCTCTGCTCATGTACCGTCCATAAGTGACAATGCCATGGGTCAGATGCCGACGAAAAGACGACAGAGGCCAAGAACGAGCTATCTATTACCTCAAAGAAAAGGTTCAAGAAGAAGGAACACAAGTACACTCGATCGAGAAGACGTTGTCATGTTTTTAGCATGGGCTTCCATGAGGTTACAACATTACCTCCATGGTCACACAACCCATCTCATATCCCCGTGGATCCTCTCAAGCACACGTGTTCAACAAACCCATGTTGAAATCGCTATACCGTCTCAGACGGGCAATGATCCTACAACAATTTGACATCAGATATGTGACTCAAAAGTCCATCAAAGGTCAAGGAATCGCAGATCAATCGCCGCCGCACCTTCGTGGGGATTTCAAACCCTTGGAAACATATTTCCCGACGAAGGAGTAATGATAAAGGCAAAGAACACCATCCGCATAATACACGCCAATCACGGAAGATGTATTTTGATGGAGTCATAATATGGAAGGTTCTCGAGTCGAGCAATTCTAGTATCTCGATACGGGAGCAGATCCCATTGTGCCAAATTATAGTTTGTCAAGACCAACAATACTACCGAGTATGGAAGGTCGCCTCATGGGGCTAAAACTTGCCCGCTCAACGGGCATCAAGCTGTTAATCGTCCCTCGAGATTCTTGAGTTGGTAATCGCATAATCCACCGAGTCTATCAAACCAAGGAACTACATTTGTCGCCTTACCATCCAGAAGTTTGAAGATGGCTTGAGTTCAAGAAATCTCTTTCTACACATTCCTCGTAATAGAATGATTTCATGGACGATTAGCAACTTTTGGCCTCCTCGATTCAGATATCGCATAAGGAACACTGCCAAGCGCCACAATTTTTCTCGCACAAGGCCCCAACTTTACGGGAATTACGTTGAGAAGTATCGGATGAGCTACCTCCCATCCAACCTCCTCGTATCAACATATCAAGGAATATCTCATGAGATGGATCTACACCCACCGAGGCGAGCCCGACCGAGAAAAGGCGGATCCATCGACTTGCTATGAAGTTCTACTTGAGTGGAGATGCTTCTATAAAAGAGATGCAGGACTAGGTCTCCTCGTGTGTCTAGACAAAGATCAAGCCCAAAGGCTTATGGATGAAATCCATATGAGTCTCGTGGCCCCCACACACGAAAGTGGCCCTCCTTGTCAAGAAAGTCCTCGTGATCGGACATTATCGGCTATCTCTCAAAGTCGATCGCCACGACCACGCCAAAAGATGCTATCATTGCGATTCATGGGAATGCTATACACGCCTCCCACGGAGCTCCACAATACGAGTTCGCTTCGCCCTTCTCAATGTGGGGAATGGACGTTATGGGCCCATCGAGCCTAAAGCCAAGAATGGTCACCGATTTATCTTCACCATGATCGACTACTTCACCAAGTGGGTAGAAGCAGCCTCCTTCCCCAGGGTCACTAAAGAAGTCATCTTTGCTTTCATCAGAAACAATGTCGTTTGTCGATATGGACAACCAGAGGTGATTGTGTCAGACAATGCCAAAAACCTCAACAACAAAATGATGGAGGAGTTATGCAGTAAATTCCACATCAAACATCTTAACTCTGTCATCTATCGTCCGAAGATGAACGGTGTTGTTGAAGCGGCTAACAAAAATATCAAGAAGATTATGCAAAAGATGTCAGCCAACCACAAAGATTGGCCTAACCTATCGCTTTCTTACTCGTTAGCCTATGTAACCACAATGCGCATTTCAACGGGGCAACCCCTCACGCTTTAACCTATGGGATGGAAGCAATTCTCCCATAGAAGTTGAGATGGAATCTCTCAGAGTGTCGATCGACGCTCACCGGATGATGAAAACCAATGGGTACAAGATGTATCACCAATTGTCTCTCGATAGACGAAAGGCGTAACCGCGACTATCTTCCATGGTCAATATATCAAAGAAAGGATCGCCAGATCCTACAACAAAAAGTCCGGCTACTATAATTTAAACAATACGACTTGGTTCTCAAGAAGATTTCGACAATCAAGATCAAAGCCAAAGGAAAATTCGCCCTAACTGGAAGGCCCGCTTATTGTCAAAGAAGTATCGACAGAGGCGCCTCAGATTACAAGAAATGGACTACGATGAATTTCCACAACTCATCAACTCGCATAATCGTGAAACCAGATATGTCTCAAGTAACCAAAGAAACACCCCGTGCATCATCAGTCACCACCATTCCGGTTTTTAACCCTTTACCACCTACAACTTGCTACACTTTGCCCCCTCAGTGGAAACATACTCTTTCAAGCCAAAGAAATTGGCTTTCTCCTCAAGCGCTCATACAACTTAGGTCATCCCACCGCGGATTGAACCTCTTCATGTCATAGATTTGGCATACCCATACATGGGATCAAACTTCTCCCGCCGCAGCTTTTATCCTCAACCTAGATTAAACTTTCTCCTCCCCGCACCGACCGCACATGGGATTACGCTTTTCTTCTCGCCCCGAGGGGAAAACTACGCCGACCGATCTCTCTCTTCAATAGAGAGTACGAGGCAACCATGTTATATGGCCCGGCCGCAATAAAACAAAAACAACAAAAACATTTCTACCCTCTTCTCCTTACAAAACAAAAAAACAACAAAAACATTCCTACACCATATCGCCCATATACAAACATTGAACCTCTTACACTGTGTTCGAACTACGCAGACTGATCTCCTCTTCAATAGAGTACGTAGTACCATTCATGGTGCGGTCTCACCCCTACCAAAATACAAACCATTGTCACGGGTATGGATTCTCTTTCAATCCACTACATTTCATTTGGCTTCGCACTCAAAGGGATGGAATTACTACGAACTCCTCCCAAATAGAGATTCACGACCATCTAAGTCATGGTCATACCTCAAGAGCAATACTAAACCATAAGAGGTGGAATTAACTCAGCTTCTCCTAAATAGAAGCATCAAGACCATCCGTGTAAAAGTATTAATCTCAGAGAGGAAAGCCACATTCCTCTCCACATTTCCATTCGTAAACAAGTCCCAAGACACCAAAGATGGTAGGATATATATAGATCGATGATCCATTCAACTATCCCAAAGACAACTCAATGTCCATCCACCAAGGAAGAATTCGTAATTCATCAAGATCACAAGCCCTCAAGCAAAGAAAGCAAAATATCAAGCAAATAGCAAGGCATATCTAAAAGGGAAGTGATCCAAAAATATATTTCCTATCATATATAATGATGTTTGATATATATACAATGAACTGTACAATATGACAAAATGGCTAAGCTTTAGTTTAGAAGTGTAGGAATGACGCCCCCAAAATTAGGTATACATCACCCATCTTGGGTCGCCACTTACATGATATGTAATTTAAATACAACTTATTAACATAACTGCGTAGGGTACAATACGACATAAATCGTGAGTTTAAATACAAATATCGTCTACTAGATATTATACAAACTCAAACAAAAAGTCCTCATTACAATTATTATCACACTATTTCACGTAATAGTGAGGACTACTAATGCTATCTTGAGGACCATCACTCGCTTCCCGACTCGTCCAAATTTATATTCTCATTTCTCAAGAGAACAGTGAAAGAAAGGGTGAGCTCAACTAGCCCAGTAAGAAATATTATGACTAAGATAATGCAGAATAAATTATCAATAGTCTTCAACAATGTTAAACTGATAAAATACAATAAACAACCAGTTTAACTGCAAAGGAATATGCAATCCATTAAAAGAGTCAAGTAGAAAATAAAATCTACTATCTTTTATGATTTAAAAGGTTTTTCATCACTGTTATAGCTGAGACTCAGCTTTAATAAATAATCCACATCATCGAATCACCCCTGCACTACGGCCAAGGATATTCTTAAGTATCACGATCACAATTATTCCCGCACTACGGGCCAAGAATAGTCAGGTATTCATTAATGGTCATGATCATGCCAACAATCGCCCATCAATGCACTACTACTAATCGAGGATTTTTAATCACATCATTTGTAATATTACTACCATGATTACATATCAATAATCCTCGTCATAATCATACCAAGTCCATCCATGCTCTACAAGCCATGTATGACTTTTAAAAAAAATATAAACATGAGGATGATGACAATGATATAAGAATTCAATAAAACAAGTTCAAGAATTATTTTATCCAGAATTATTAACGCCCAAATTGTCAACATGATATCGCTTTGTAGAGTAAAATTCAAGAATGATCGAAGAATATTTCCATGAAAAGATATTTGGATGAAACGCAAATATCAAGGATATTCTACTAATTTCATGGAGTATAGAAGTCAAAGTTTTAACCAATCGGGTATAATAAAGAATGGAATAACAAAAGAAATCACCATGCATGCAGTACTTGCAGACAGAGCAAAAGTTATTCCAATGTAATAATAATAACGAAACAAAGTCGTGAAAACACACGCATGTGATGTTCCAAATGTAATAATAAAGATGGAACTGCATCCGTGTAAAACACATGATAGGATATTCCAATGTAATGATAAAGACGGAACCAGTCCGTGTAAAAACACATGCATGTGATGTTCCAATGTAATAATAAAAGCGGAACCAGTGTCCTGTGTAAAACACATGCATGTGATGCGAATAATAAAAGAATGTCACCAATTATAGGGTAAACCGCGATACAGGTTATGTATAGGGTATGCCACTTTTATAAAAGTTATTCCAATGTAATAATAGTGAATAGAATAATGTAAGTTCTCTTCAATAAGAAAGAATAACACCCTTACCGTAAAAGAACCGAATATATAAGTAATGAAGTAAGTAATACTCTTCTTCTTTCTATAACTTTCTCTCTTCTTTTCTCTCTATAATTTTCTCTGTAGTTTCAATGAATTCGTAAGAAAATAATGAAGGAATGAGCTTCTATTTATAGGAAAATGGAATGCATAGTAACTAATCCATGAACTATCCGTATTGATTTACTTTAATCTGACTATCCATATTTAAAGAAAAATCTTTTAAATAAAATATAATATATTCTATTTATATAAAAACATTTTACTATGCAAACACTATGCAAAAACACTACGCAAAAACTTACTACGCATAATAAAATATAATATATTTTATTTATAAAATAACTTTAATAAAGTATTCTTTTTATATAAAAGATGTTTCGCTTTTATTACGTTAATAATAATAATAAAACAAAACGTCATTATCGCTATAATAATTCATATTATTAATCGACAATAATGGAATCAAACTAAGTGACTTTTCACATAAGCATCAATAATCAATACCGCAGTGCTACTACGCAACCACACACGTACATCGCATTTCTTTTACTACCGAGTAGTTCAACAAGATCAATCAGTGAAAACTTCCGCCGTTATTTCAATAAAATATTTTTGTCTTTTCTCAATCCGATAATAATTTCGCTAGGGTCCACCAATGATTGAGTCAGTTGTATTTAATATTCCCTCGCTAAACCGAATATTCCCCACCAATCGAATATAATATAACCACTCAGATACTTTCCAAAATTTATAAATATTACCCACAACTATAACATTATATCAAATTATTCCATAATATTCAAAATAATATTTATAGAAAATTCATCTTTATTTATAAAAGCCGGGTCTTACAACCTCCCTTCTTATGAAATTTAGCCCTCGAAATTAGGGTACGACTGGTATGTCAAGAGGTAAGGATACCTTGATTTCATTTCGATTCTAACTCCCAAGTCATTTCCTCAACATCGTGGTTCCTCCACAAAACTTTGACTTGAGGTATAACCTCGAGCGTAGAATATGTTCCTTCTTATCCAAAATTTGAACAGAGACCTCTTCATACGTCAAATCTTCCGCTATTTCGTCCTGGTTCTAACTCAATAATATGGTTCGGTCTTTCACATATTTACGTAACATGGATATGTGAAAACGTTATGAACATTTAGACATATTTGGCAGAAATGAGTCTATAGGCCACGTTCCTACTCGATCGAGGATTAAAATGGACCGATGAATCGAGGATTAAGTTTCCTCTCTTTCCAAATCTTGTAACTCCTTTCCATGGAGCAACTTTTAACAACACATGATCTCCTATATGAATTCCACGCCCTTTCGATGAAGATCAAGATAACTCTCTTTGTCGATTTTGTGAGGTTTTTATACGTTGTCGGATCGTTTGAATCTTTTCCGTAGTCATACGTATCAACTCCGGCCCCAACAACGTTGCTTCACCCACCTCATCCCAAAGATCTTTGGAGAACGACACTTTCTTCCATACAACGCTCGAATGGAGCCATGCCAATACTTGCTTGATAACCTGTTGTTGTAGGAAAACTCCACCAATGGTAAAAACTTGTCCCAACTCCCTTGAAATCAAGAACACGTAGTCTTAATAGATCTTCAAGAGTTTGAATAGTCCTCTCCGATCGTCCGTCCGTCTCGAGGATGATATGCCGAAAGCTAAATCGTAAGTCCGTGCCCATAGCTTTTTGCAAACTAACCCAAAATCTTGAAGTGAATCTTGGGTCTCGATCGTAAACTATGGATACTTAAGATACCATGCAGTCTTACAATCTCGTTTATGTATATACGAGCAAGACGTTCAAGTGTATAAGTTTCTCGTGAGACGGCAGAAGAAATGAGCAGACTTGGTCAATCTATCAACAATGACCCAAATCGCATCAATGCCTTGAGAAACCTTAGGAAGACCCAGAACGAAATCCATGGTAATGTGCTCCCACTTCCATTCTCGAATTTCAAGTGGTTGCAATGGACCTTTTGGTACTTGATGCTCCGCTTAACTCGTTGACAAGTTAGACACCTTGAGATAAACAAATGCTTATCTCCTCTTCATATTGCTCCACCAAAATGTATTTATTTAATATCATGATACATTTTGGTACTCCTGTGATGGATTGCAAATGGTGTGTTGTGCGCCTCCATCATGATATTATACTTTAAATCGTGGTCGTTAGAACACAAAGTCGGAGTCGACTCAAGTATTCCTTCTTCATCGATTCTGCTTCCTGAGATAGCACCTCTTGCACTTTCTTTTTCATACGCATCACCTGTGTCCGTAGCTTGAAAGCAGCCTTTAACTTTATCGATTAAAGTCGGTTCTACTCAGATATTCGCTATCATCACACGCGCCCCTCGAGTCTTTAACTCTATCTCCATCCTTTGCAAGTCACACAAAATGGGCCTTTCAGGTTGATAATAACGCACTCAGATTTGCATACGATCTTCTACTCAATGCATCACCTACCACGCTCGCTTTTCCAGATGGTATTGGATGGTATGATCATAATCTTTCAACAGATTCAAGCCAACGCCGTTGTCGCATGTTGAGTTCCTTTTGAGTGAAGAAATATTTGAGGCTTTTATGATCCGTAAAGATCTCCACTTTCTCCCCATACAAGTAATGCCTCCAAATTTTAAAGTGCAGAAGATAAAAACCGCTAACTCCTAGATCACGAGTAGGATAATTCCTCTCATATTCTTTGAGTTGTCGCGAGGCATAGGTTATAACTTTTCCATGTTGCATAAGAACACATCCCAACCCCTTTGCTCAAGCATCATCATGAGATGACAAATCCTCCGAGCCAAAATGGTATTGTCGTAACAAAATGAAATAAGTCTCTCTCGAAGTTCTTGAAAACTCTTCTCACATTCTTCGCTCCAACCGAACTTTGTATCTTTTCGAGTCACCGAGTCAATGGAGTAGCGATTCGAGAAAATCCTTCCACGAATCTCCGATAATAACCAAATTTAAACCGAGAAAGCTACGATTTCTGGCCATCGATTTAGGTTGTTCCCAACTTTGAATAGCTTCAATCTTTCACGGGTCAACAGATATTCCATGACTTGATACCACGTGCCCAAGGAATGCTACTTCTTCAAGCCGAAACTCGATTTCTTCAACTTGCATAAAGCTTATATTCACGAAGCTTTTGGAGTGTCACTCAAGTGTTGCTTTCATGATCTTCACGGCTTTTGGAATAAATAAGGATGTCATCAATAAAGACGACCACAAAGTGATCTAAATATTCCTTGAATACTGGTTCATCATATCCATGAAGGCAAATAGGAGCATTAGTCAATCCAAAGGACATGACTAGGAATTCATAATGCCCGCATCGAAGTTCCGAAGCCGCCTTTGAATGTCACGGTTCTAATCTTCAATTGGTGATATCCTAACTAAGATCAATCTTTGAAAAGAATTTGGCTCCTCAGAATCGGGTCAAACAGTCATCAATACGCGGCAATGGATACCTATTTTTGATGGTGACATGATTCAACTCCCGATAATCAATACAAAGTCGATACTCCCATCTTTCTTCTTCACGTAATAGAACAGAGCACCCCAAGGAGAAGTACTAGGTCGAATAAAGCCAATGTCTAACAATTCCTGCAGTTGGGTCTTTAACTCAAGTTCAATAGAGCCATTCGATATGGGGCTTTGGAAATAGGTTTTGTACCGGGTTCAAGGTCGATACAAAATTCAATTTCACGCTCTGGGGGTAGGCCAGGAAGTTCTTCGGGGAATACGTCAGGAAATTTATTAACAATAGAAATATCGCTCAAAACTGGCGTATTTTTGTTTAAATCTGTGACATGAGCTAAGAAAGCTTGACATCCATTTTTCAATAAACGAATAGCTTTATGGCTTGAGATGACCGTGATTGATTTTAATGGTTTGGTCGTTTGAATTAGCATAATAGGTTGATTAGGAATATGAAAGCTAACAACCTTATTTAAAACAATCAATTTTTTGCATGATAAGTAGTTAACCAATCAATCCCTAGAATCACGTCAAATGCAAGTATTTTTAATGAAATAAGATCGACAGGTAATGTGAGGGTACCGATTTGAACCAAACAAGACTTATAAACAGTGGATGTAATGAAGGTTTCTCCCAACGGAGTTTCCACAGATAAGTCAAAGTCTAATTTCTCCGGAGTCAAATTTAATCGATGAGCGCAAGTAGGAGAAATAAAAGAATGGGTAGAACCCAGATCAAATAAAGTGTAGACTTCATTAGAGTTTATGATAAGCTTACCCGTGATGACCTCATTCGGGTTCCTCGCTCTCCGGGAGGTCACAACAAACGCCTCCTCAGACTACCTGGTTTTGACTTTTTCTCGACTACCTTTGGTGCCTCCATCCTAGTTGAATTTGTCTTCTAGAAACGACAAAATCGAGCTAAGTGACCTTCTCTTCCACAATTATAACATGCTTTGGATGGCGATGGCGCAGCTTCGGACCGATGTGTCCCTCTTCTCCGCATTTGAAGCATATGATAGGTGGTCTTTCTCCTTCCTTAACAACGGTGTCGGTGTCGACGCCTTTCCATCATTGTTGAATCTCCGTTTTTGAAATGTCCATTCTTATTGTTTTGGCCCCGATTACCACCAAGTGGTTACCATATCCGCCCATTGATTCCTCCACGCTTGTTGTCACCGCTCGATGACTACTCTCGCCGGTATTATAACTTTGCTCACCGCTTCTTTTTAGTTAAGGTTGACTCGTTATCGCGCTCCACTAATCGAGCCCTATTTACAACATCCGAATACAAACACGCTTTATGAGAAATAAGATGTCGACGATTCCCACTTCAAACCTCTAAAAACATTCGCGCCATTCTCTCTTCATTATCCACCAGTGGGGACGAACCGTGATAACTCGCAAATTTTGCCTCGTATCATGCGACACTGGCCATATTGTTTTGTTCCAACTTGATAAACTCCACCTCCTTCATGTATGTAATACTTTCAGAAAGTATTTGTCGTTGAACGACTCCTCGAACTTCTCCCAAGATATCTTCAAGACAAAGAAGTTGAGTACGCTTTTACCGATTCCCACCAAGAATCGCTCTCCGCGCAACATAAAAGGCGCAAAAGGAACCTTTGCTCCTCTGAGCATCCCAAGACATCAAATATCTTGGTAATCTGCTTTATCCATGCTTCCGCCGTAAGTGGTTTTGCTCTCCCTTAAACTCCGGTGGTCCCAGCTCCTTGAATTGTTTAGCGGTGACCGCCCGAGAGTTTTCCGTGTTTCCACCTACGTTTTGGACAGAGTCGCTCTCTCATTGTCTTTGTTGCATAAATTGCATAAATCCTCCGAACATTTGATCATTCATCATTTGGTCGGTGTTGTTGTTTGCATGAGGATTGTCGCCTTCTCGATGCACATTATCCTCGATTATTGATATGTGGTGAATCAACGATCGCTGTGCTCCATTGCTATTCTCAACATTCTCGATGTCATTTTCAGACATCGCCACAAAACAAAAGATTAATTGACATTTAACAATTACCTTTATATTCGATGACCAATAAAATAGCACAAAAACTTAGGTAGGTCATACTAATAAGGTATTCCCTGCCTCTCTCTCCTAGTACTTTTCTCACATCTTAGCTGTGGATCATATCCCTTAGCTCGATATTCAACCGTGACGCCCCCAAAATTAGGTATACATCACCCATCTTGGGTCGCCACTTACATGATATGTAATTTAAATACAACTTATTAACATAACGTAGTGGTACAATACGACATAAATCGTGAGTTTAAATACAAATATCGTCTACTAGATATTATACAAACTCAAACAAAAAGTCCTCATTACAATTATTATCACACTATTTCACGTAATAGTGAGGACTACTAATGCTATCTTCGTGACCATCACTCGCTTCCCGACTCGTCCCGCCTATATTCTCATTTCAAGAGAAAAAAGTGAAAGAAAGGGTGAGCTCAACTAGCCCAAGAAGAAATATTATGACTAAGATAATGCAAAATAAATTATCAATAGTCTTCAACAATGTTAAACCGATAAAATACAATAGATAAATGACGGTTTAATCAGCAATGAATATGCAATCCATTAAAAGAGTCAAGTAGAAAATAAAATCTACTATCTTTATGATTTTTAAAAGTTTTTCATCATTATATATTTGAGACTCACTTTAATAAATAATCCACATCATCGAATCACCCTCGCACTACTACCAAGGATATTCTTAAGTATCACGATCACAATTATTCCGCACTACGGGCCAAGAATAGTTGTGTATTCATTAATGGTCATGATCATGCCAACAATCGGCCCATCAATGCACTACTACTAATCGAGGATTTTAATCACATCATTTGTAACATTACTACCATGATTACATCGAATAATCCTCGGTCATAATCATACCAAGTCCATCCATGCTCTATGTGCCATGATGACTTTAAAAAAAAATATAAATATGAGGATGATGACAATGATATAAGAATTCAATAAAACAAGTTCAAGAATTATTTTATCCAGAATTATTAACGCCCAAATTGTCAACACGATATCGCTTTTAGTAGAGTAAAATTCAAGATGATCGAGAAGAATATTTCCGTGAAAAGATATTGGATGAAACGCAAATATCAAGGATATTCTACTAATTTCATGGAGTATATAAGTCAAAGTTTTAACCAACTGGGTATAATAAAGAATGGAATAACAAAAGAAATCACCATGCATGCGCATCGCAGATAAACAAAGTTATTCAACAGTAATAATAATAACGGAACTGTGTCGTGAAATTCGCACAAGCATGTGATGTTCCAATGAATAATAAAGATGGAACCAGTCATCCTGCAAAACACACAGATAGGATATTCCAACAGAATAATGATAAAGATTTTAACCAGTCAGGTGTAAAACACATGCACAGGATGTTCCAATGTAATAATAAAAAGCGGAACCGATGTCCGTGTAAAACACATGCATGTGATGTTCCAATGAATAATAAAAAGAATGTCACCAATTATAGGGTAAACCGCCAGATACAAAGTTATGTATAGGGTATGCCACTTTTACAAAAGTTATTCCAATGAATAATAGTGAATGGAATAATGAAGTTCTCTTCAAGAAGAAAGAATAACACCCCTTACCTAGTAAAAGAATGAATATAGAAGTAATGAAGTAGCGAAATACTCTTCTTCTTTCTATAACTTTCTCTCTATACTTCTCTCTATAATTTTCTCTCTAGAGTTTCAATGAATTCGTAAGAAAATAATGAAGGAATGAGCTTCTATTTATAGGAAAATGGAATGCATAAGAATTAATCCATGAACTATCGGTCGTATTGATTTACTTTAATCTGACGGTCCATATTTAAAGAAAAATCTTTTAAATAAAATATAATATATTCTATTTATATAAAAACATTTTACTATGCAAACACTATGCAATACTTATGCAAAACACTATGCAAAACACTATGCATAATAAAATATAATATATTTTATTTATAAAATAACTTTAATAAAGTATTCATTTTATATAAAAGATGTTTCGCATTTTATTACGTTAATAATACTTAATAAAACAAAACGTCATTATCGCTATAATAATTCATATTATTAATCGACAATAATGGAATCAAACTAAGTGACTTCTCACATAAGCATCAATAATCAATACCGTAAGTGCTACTATGCAACCACACACGACATCGCACTTTTACTACCGAGTAGTTCAACAAAGATCAACGGTAAAACTTCCGCCGTTATTTCAATAAAATATTTTGTCTTTTTCTCAATCCGCAATAATAATTACATTGTGGGGTCCACCAATGATTGAGTTGTTGTATTTAATATTCCCTCGCTAAACCGAATATTCCCCACCAATCGAATATAATATAACCACTCAGTATACTTTGCAAAATTTATAAATATTACCCACAACTATAACATTATATCAAATTATTCCATAATATTCAAAAATAATATTTATAGAAAATTCATCTTTATTTATAAAAAGCGGGGTCTTTAGGTAAATATAAGATCATCTACGAATCAGGGTACATGCGAGCTAGCAAGACCAACATGGCATCCCTCTCAGAAGAAGGAGGTAAAGCTGTGGTCTCCTGGATAAGAATATCCACATGACCCAACAGATCTTTAGCCATCTGCATGATAACCATATGCTCATCGATACAAGCACTCATCTCTGCAATCATACCAGTGGTAAGGGACCTCAAGATTATCTCTGTGATGCCACATCCCGGCAGAGATATAGCACTATCCCGCTCAACTATCATCGCTGCGTCTCATCTCCCGACTGGCCTCATCCCACTCAACAACAATGCAGCATCTCTACGAGCTAATGCCTCGTCTCTCTCTAATCAGACGGCGGCGCCCCTCACATCAAGAGATCGTCATCATAGATCTAATCTGGTCTCTCTCAAAGGTCATCAGATGAAGACTCTGCTCTAAATATCGTGTCGAGTCTTTGGATCACAAAAGAAATCTTGGTACTAGGAGAATCCGGAAGAAATGCTGGCAACCCAACAGCAGTATCCTCTTCGATGTAGGTATCAATGTCCTCTATAGGCTCTACATCGTCTAACTCAATCTCCGGTACTGCAAATACTGCTGCAGTCGATAAAACCTCCGTCTCTATCCATGCGGAGTACTCTGCGGAATAACCGGGACGACTAGCAGGAAAAGCAGCTAGCTCACGCTGATCCCAGCAAACGTATACACGAGATCGGTCCTCGGCTGAGAGGTATCGAGAAGTCGAAATGCCGACCGCCGCCCTCAAAAGGATGAAAATCCTGGAACTGGTCAAACTGCGACATCACGGCCAATGGATGATAAGTCGTCATGCCCCTCAAGCCAGCCAAAAGGAGGAAATCCATGCCCGGAGCATGAGTAATGAAGCTGTATGGTGAGCAAAGCCCCGAGCACAACAATATGCTAAATGGATCTCGGATATCTGCCAAAAATGCGGACCAAGACTGAGCATCTACACACTCCGATGGCTGAAAGGAATACGACATAGCCACCTCATGGGAGAAACAATACATGTGCCGTCTAAAGGTACCAACTGGTCGCAAATGTGACATAAACCACACATACAGCATGACCGAACTCCCTGTAAACACACCTAACGGGTAAGTACGGCAGTAGGACACTGATCGGAAGGTCTCTACCACGATCATAGGTACAATGGTACGACCCTCCCTAAGAGCTCTCACCGCCATAATAACGCCTATATCTATCTCATCCATGTACCGCGGCATGTACACGTGTAATGAAGACACATAGTATCGATCAAGACATCAACTCGCCGAACGCCAATGATCCTCCGACACAGTGAAATCCCCTGAATGTCGTGAGTAGCTATCCTCCGCACCAAATCTGACACACAAAAAACGCTGAGAGATCACATGGCCAAATGTCAGCTCATCCTGCACCACTCTGCGCCTCAATCCCGGTGAGAGTCATGAATCGAATCTACTCTCATGTCTCCCAAAGCCATGTGTATGCAAGGTTGCTCTAAGGCAAGATCGTAAAACGTGCATACCTCTCAGAGTAGAGTCAACTCATGGGTGCCAAAAGCGAAATACCGCTTTATCGGTTACCCAATGCTCTAAGCATCCCATCTACAAATCCTGCGAGGAACACGAAATGCCAAAAGGGTCATGGTATCTTTGCAATAACAGATCTCAATACCCTATCCGGTGGTGACATGCTATCATATTCACTTACGAGCAAGATACCCAATACCACCATCGACGGTGGGGTATGATCTATACTGGCTAACTCGCCGAAGAAGACATATGTGACATGGCCGTGTCATAAGACCATCCAGGGTCAATACCGAGTATCTCTCGGACATATATACATATGCATAACATGATACATGCATAATAGATAATGGATGGCAATATGATATAGGGAATGAAAAAAAAACGGTGCATACATTCCTAAATATATCATCATCTAATACATCAGCTCTATATAGCTACCAGTACATGAAAATGGGGCACAAATGCCCTACTACTAACAGAGGCCTATCTAAAGATATAGCGAGAATGGGGAACAACCACCCAATATCTAACAGAGGCCTATCAAAAGATATAGCGAGAATACACATCAGAAGAAGACAATGGTCTCGATGTCCACATCCTCAATCCTGTCCACCTGATGTAATTCCTCCCGAGTCTTTGGATCTCTATCAACGGGGATGTCGGGCCTATAAAGGGAGGATCTCATTGCAAAACCAAATGGGACGTCCGAGGGCTAAAGCTTTTTGGTGAGGTGGAAATCAAATACTCTACTCCGAAGAGGGTGTCCATCCTCAAAACCGATGATCAAATGATCCCCTGAATATGGAAGCCATGTGATGGCGTCTTTATCGTCAACAACTCCAATTGATACTGGCGAATGAGCGAAGCCCTCAGATACAAGGACCTCTGGCAAAATAGAATGATGTCATCGTTGTCCTCGTGGATAGGTATCTAAGCCTAACACACTCACAGGACGCAAACATGGAAGCCTCTCATAGTCCCAAAACTGCCAACACAATGGCAAAACATCTGCTATCAAGAAACACTCTTAACTTGTGAAAGGAAAAGACAAGAGAAATACTCATCGCCAGTAAACGGGTAAAATCTAGCCAAGCCTCGATCAAACCTCGCGTGAGCGCAGACGCACGCCCGGAGGAAATAGGCAAAGGTGTAAGAGCCCTAATTGTACTCTCTTATACGGTCCATATCGCGTGTGGCGACCGACTCGAAGCGAAGATACCAGAGAAGAGTTATCTCGTATATGGCGACCTCGAATGATTATTAGGAACAATCGCCGCAGAACGCAATCCTCGATCCCGACATCATCGGGCATGGGCTCACTCAATAGCTCATTTCATAACATCTACGCCAAAGGACACGAGCAGACGACCCCTACCTTTGAGCGCACCCGCACGAACTCTTAACAAGGACCGGACGGCAAGAGGGGGTGATATTCGCCATGCAAGGGCGGCTCCCTCCAAACTCCATACACAGGATAAATTGCCAATCCATAGGCGTCATCATCACCTCGCAATCCAGCAGGTGGAGTGACTGAGTCCGATAAAACCATTGCTCAGACAATGCCCTGAGGTAACCCCAGGGACAACGACGGGGAAGGATAGAAAAAAACGCCCCAAATCCCCACTCATGCACTACTGCTCTATAATCAGGATGAAGCGCCTGGTATATGGAGTGGATGTTAAACTAGTTCCCCTAAGGCTGTGTAAAATCTGGAACCTGCATGAAGCACAGATCAACATCAGGACCCTTTTAATCATCATCAATAGGAAAGAAGGAAGATAAAGTCTAATGTCATACCTCGTTAGCATGCAAGTACATCGATGGGTGTCTACCCAAATCACCTAGAAACTCTGGGTTCACCACCTGGATGCTCGGAAGCTCCCTGCGAGGGATAAGTATAGCAGGAGCGGGATCCTCAATATCCACCTCCTCGTCCTCAATGTCTGGAACCTCTACCTGGACGGGACAAATCACAGCCTCCAACAACCGACGAGGCTATCGATGAATCAGGGGGACGAGGCACTTGAAGCCCTTCGTCAGACGCCAGAAAGGCTATCCTGTAAGAACCGCGCTCGGTGATTCGGATCCATAATATCTGGACAACAAGTCTCCAAATCACCTCAGAAAGGGTGTGGTATTGCCTTACCTGGAGCTTTCTAAAATGCATTATATGACTATATGCATGCATGCATTTACTTTAATATATAATAGAGTTAGAATGCATTGACTACCCAATGCCTACATTTGGAAAAATTTTGCCATAGTCCCCTTGAAAATAGGACTATCCACATGCATGACAGCATGTCTAGGTGGCCATTCAGTAGCACACCTGCCCCAAAGTCATATACATAATATATGCATTAAAAATCAAACTCATCATGCATAAGGCCAACCTCAATGCTAGGAGTATCTTGCCTTTTTACCTTTTGTTCATTGGACCTCAAATAGGACAAAAAAATAGCAAAAAAGGTGCCAATTTGACCGTCTCAGAAGTCAAATTTTTTCACATCATTATGTTCAGCATGGTTTAATACTAACATTTACTATGTTGAATATTTTTTATTAAGTCATTTGTGCATACATAATCACTACTATGTGTTTAGACGCATTTCGTGCAATATCTCACAATCTAACGGACAGAAACTGGAAAAAATACATGCATGCGTTACCAGAATAGTGTAGAACACTTGTACGAGAATGAAATTTGCAGTAAAGCGGCGGGGCGGCTCGCGATTTTTCTAAAGTGAAACAAGTTGAAAGTGACTTGTGAAGTGAAGCCCTCTTTGGGATTTATCATCACGCTTTGTCAGCAGCCCATACTGCATGGTATGTGGTGTACACCTACGGCTCCTCTATGTGGGTCCCACCCCTCCGACTCGGTCCAGTTCGAGTTGAAACGGAGTTCTTACGGGCTAGAAAGGTCAAATCGAGAATAAAAATGCCATGCGATTGAGCAAAATAACATACAATCCTGGTCTTCTCAGATGAGACTTTGAATCTGCACATCACTCATTGGTAGTCACCTGAACACAAGGTATACTCTGCCAATGACCTCAGTTGTGCAAATCACATTCGGCAATACCTTATATAGGTCCGATGCCACCAACTCCGGGTTGTTACCCTACATGGATCCCCGAAGGGGCTTACAACGTGAATCCCCGACGGGGGTTACAACGTGAATCCCCAATGGGGGTTCAACGTGAATCCCCGACGGGGGTTACAACGTGAGTCCCCGACGGGGGTTACAACGTAGATCCCCGGTGGGGGTTACAACACGTTCATCCGTTGATAATTCTATCAACGAAGGTCAAGCAGCCTTGAAATTATTTCAGCCGATGGCAGGTAAACCCATCGAAGCGTTGAGAACCGTTCGGTAGTTGCATACATACTTATGCATCCCCAATAGGTCCCCGACGGCGGTTACAACGTATATCTCCATGAGAGTAGTAACGATGCTCGGTAGATTGACACATCGATCAACGAAGGTCAAGCAACCTTGACATCATTTCAACCCGAAAGCGTTTAACCCTTTCGAGCTATAGAGCTGTTCGAGGTTCTCATACCCAGATGCTCATATTCCCAAATGAATCCCGTACGGGGTCACAATGCAATGCTCTGTTGATCTACACATCGCCAAATGTCAAACAACTCGACGATCTCCTCACAGAGTTTGGTACCGTTGATTCACACATCGCCAGAAAGGCCAAACAACCTTAATGACAAAGATATCCCACGGGATGTTTTGATCGTTGGTTCACAAGTCAACGAAGGTCGAGCATCCCGACAAAGACGGTTGTTGGCGATAAATCCAACAAAATCATGACATATGCGGCGATACTAACCAGAGAGGTCAACATTATCCAAGAGGATAGATGATGGAGTATGTTATACACATCCTCAAATAGATCAAGCTTTATCCCCACGGATCTCTTTACATAAGAGATACCCCTTCAAAGATCAAGTCGTTATCAAGGACACAGAATTTGGTGATAACTCCAACACCAATATCCTAACAGATTCGGCTTGCACATCGATCTGGTCGATATTGCCAATCCCGGTTGAAGCGACGAGGAACCAAAGATCATCCCGGCATGTTGGGCCACAACCCCGCATACACATGCATCATACATTTGCATCATGTTGCTACCCTTAGCACCATGTTTATCTTATTGCGTTTCAAGTGTACAGGATTCTTTATCCTACCCATGCATCGCCATGCATGAGTATGATAAAGAGGGCATCTGTAGACACTCAAAATTTTTTGTACCATCATTATTAACATTACAGAGGAGGATGATTCGTCTTTAAGAGAGAAACACGAAAAGACAATCCAAATCCACGCGGATACTATCGAAAGTTCAAGATTAACCGGATCGCAACTGGGAGTAGCGGTTTCAACCTCGGATTTAACCCCGAGACCTGCAGATACAATACTGGAACACACACCGGAGAAGACCGATTAATCTCGAAGATAACCCCGAGGTATCCAGTCTCAGTCCCAACTATGGGAATAGCCACCAACCTTGGTGATAACCCAAGGAATGCAGTTTCAGAGATAACCCCGGAAATGCTTGTTTCAAATGCCATCAGCTTCAATCTTGGCACTCACAACGAAATACATTGTGCCAACACGGCAATCACATCGGGAAGACATGCACACCTCAAAGATAACAATGAGGATCTTCAACAAATGCAGTAGTCCAATCTCAGCGAAGTCTGAGCAACGTCTGCTTATCGGCCCAATCCCAAGAATAATACCCCGGTGAGGGCAACATCACCATCTCGTCTAACACGATGCCACGTCTTGTCTCTACGCAACAATGTCCCATAAGGCTAACCAATCCCGAGTGACTATTGTGCGGGGTAACAAATGAAAGTTGAAGCTTGAAGACCGGAGGGCATCGTCCCATCTTCAAAGACTTCGTACAAACTCTAATCCTATGCCATCGTACAACTCTCGACAACGGCGGTCCGAAATAGGTCCTGAATACCTCAAAACGGATGCACGGATTGCACTTCTCAAAATCCGAGTGGACATTACAATGCTTGAGTGCACGATTGAGAGGCGACCCGACCCGTGAGCCAGGCCGAGGCAGGACCCGACCACTTTGGTACACTGCGGCTAAGCCAGCAGTACATCCGCAACACCTTTTGCCTATAAATAAGAGGCTTGGGGTGCTTTGATTTTAAGAGAAAAAAGACGGAAACCCCGCACAATTTGCTCAGACTCGCCATCTGAGTGTATTTTCCCACTTTCAAACACACGTGAGCTCATATATAGCCTCTTTTGTACCCACAAAAGCCCAAAGTGTTTACTCACTCTAAAGATATAGAAGTCCTTTTTATCCAATTGTAAGCCTTCTCACACACTTTAGAGTCTTTCTCTTCATCTTTGCACACACCCTCTACACGTTGAGAGTCGTGTTGCTTGCTTTTCGCCCGGACTTGATTAAAGTGGTTTCCTTCCAATCTGTATATATATATTATATATATATATTTATATATATATATTGACTAACATTATCGATTTATGCCTCGATTGAGCCTAGACTTGATGCAGGCGTTTCTTGCTTTATATATATATATATATATATATATATATATATATATATACTTATATATATTAATTGTCATCGGACTTTGTTCGATGAGCCTGAACTTGATGCAGTGCGTTTTCGCTTATATATATATATATATATATATATATATATATATATATATATATATATATATATATATATATATATATATATATATTGTGTGTTTGGACTTTGTTCGATGAGCCTAGACTTGATGCAGTGCGTTTATTCGCATTTATATATATATATACTTATATATATGATGAGCGTGGTCGAACTATGTTCGATGAGCCCGGATTTTACATCGATGCGTTTATTGCTTTCTTATATATATATATATATATATATATATTTGTTTTATCTGCACGAGTTCCTTCGTAGCGATTGATAGTTTTCTGACTTTTCTTTTATATTTCGTCCTGCTTGAGTTTACTTACGTGGCGATTGGCCGCATTACAACTTTATTTACATTTACATCACTTTGAGTTTCCTTCGTGGCGGTTGACCGTATCTACAGCTTTATTTATATTTCTGATCCCCCATGGAGGTGCTTCGTGGTTGGTGATCCTGTCTGTATATATATATTTACCGCTTTTATATATATATATGCTTATTGCTTTTATACAAATTGCAATATTCTGTGCGACCTAAGAATCATGTGATCACAGATTCATCTCATTGGATCTAGATTCGGTTCCCGTGATGGACATTTTCAGCTGTAAGCAGCTTGTAAATTATTCTGCGATGTCTGTATTTCCTCAGATGGTTTCCATACCCACGAGGAAGTCGGCATTATTTTTTTATATATATTATTTTCGTACGGATGCTTCGCATTCGTCAAATAAAATCAATCAAGCCGCTCACTTAATAAAAATGGGAGTGTAAAAGGTCTTAATTCCTATTGAGCAACAGGGTTTGAAAAACCTCTTTTATAAAACATCATTGCCATATTTTGCTAAAAATTAAATTTTTACATAAATTCAAATCCTGTGTATATAGGTTCAAAAGAGGCCTCGCACAACTTTCATATAATAGCACATTGACCGACCCACACACACACACACACACACACACACTCAGATAATAATTTCTTGAAAAGAGGCGGTCACCGTGGTTACACGGATGTCGGGGGGTGCCTAACACCTTCCCCCCGCATAACCAAGTCCCCGGACCCTAAATGAATCTCGGTTTCGCCAACCCATATATCAGTGTCACATCACTGGGTCAATGTGCAAACTTTTCTCGGTTGTGTTGGTACAACCATTTAAAAAACCAACTAGCGACTCTTAACAGTCCCATCGTCGACATTATACATGTCGGACCTTTTTCACTTGTTTTTTCAAACAAATCTCACCTAAAATGAGAACACCAAAGAACAAGTAACGGAAAGGGACATCCAAATATCCCGACATCGACAACAAGTTCTTTAGGAATATGAAAACCAACAACCTTACGAAAACAATCAATTTTGCATGATGAGTGGTTAACCAATCAATCCCTAAAGTCACATCAAAAGCAAGTATCTTTAAAGAGATAAGGTTAACAGGTAATGTGATGATGCCAACTTTGATCAAACAAGATTTATAAATAGTGGATGTGATGAAAGTTTCTCCTAACGGAGTTTCCACAGATAAGGTCAAAGTCTAATTTCTCCAGAGTCAAATTTAAATGTTGAGCACAAGTAAGAGAGATAAATGAATGGGTAGCACTGGTATCTAGTAAGGTATAAACTTCACAAGAATTTATGATTAGCTTACCCGTGATCATCTCATTTGGGTTCCTCGCATTTTGACCAGTCACGATAAACGCTCTTCCAGGAACCGTTGGCTTTGACTTTTCTGGGACAGCCTTTTGAGTCACCGTCCCCGTAGAACATGGTTTCGCTACCGTACAATCTCGAGCGATATGTCCTTCTTTTCCATAACTATAGCATACCTTGAACTTTTGTGGGAAGTTTGGACTGATATGTCCTTCTTTCCCGTATTTATATATAGCATATGACCAGTGGTCGTTCTCCTCCCTTGAAACCGATTCTTTCTTTGGTCTTTGGCGTCTTCAATTGTCATTGTTGAATCTCCTTTTTGAAAATCTCCCGACTCGCTTCTTCTATTCTCATGGCCATGATTACCACCGAGTGGTTGCCTCTCTTGTCTGTATTCTTCTTTCCATTTGGTTATATTGTTGTCGACGATGGTGATGTCACCCAGATGATCTGGTTGTGGTCCTCGGGTTGCCCGTACTCGTTATCTCGCTCTAATAATTGAGCCACATTGACAACATCTGAATAGAGAGAAAATTTATGAGAAATGAGATATTGACGTATGCCGGGTTTCAAACCTCTCAGAAACATCTGCGTCATACGTTCCTCATTCTGCACCAAATGAGGTGCAAACCTGGATAACTCCGCGAACTTCGCCTCGTACTGGGACACCGTCATGTTGTTTTGTTCCAATCTAATAAACTCTACGTCCTTCATATGACGAACACTTTCAGGAAAGTATTTGTCATTGAACAGTTTCTGAAATGTATCCCAAGACATGCTGAGCGCGGCTAGATGGGTACACTTCACAGATTCCCACCAGTAACCTGCCTCATTACGGAACATAAAAGTGGCGAATGGAATTTTTTGTTCCTCTGTGCATCCCAAGACATCGAATATCTTGGTAATTTGCTTGACCCACGTCTCCGCCTTAATCGGATCCGGCTTTCCCAGAATGCAGTGGTCTGACTCTTTGAACTTCTTTAGTGTGACCCATTTATGCGTTGCCATTGTTTCTTCCTATATTTTGAATAGGAATCTCCTTCGTCTGGTTTTGCATGAACCGTAAAAAGCTTCTAAACATCTCATCGTTCATCGTACATGTAAGACCCCAACTTTTATGAATAAAGATGAATTTTCTATCAATATCATTTTGAATATTATGGAATGAATTTGATATAAAGTTATAATTGTGGGTAATATTTATAAATTTTGCAAAATCACGTAAGTTGTTATATAATATTCGATTGGTGGGGAATATTCGTTTTAACAGGAATATTCGTATAGCAACACAATCATTGGTGGACCCATAACGGAATTATTGTCGAATTAAGAAAAGCGACAAAATACTTTATGAAAATAAAGGCGGAAGTTTTACTGTTAATTGTTGAAACACCGGTGTTAAAAGTACGATGTCTGGCGTAGTTGCACAAGAAGACACGGAACGTGAGAAGTCACTCGCTTTTTGTTCAATTATTATTACGATAATTCTTTGCATAATATCTCACGTTATTTGATTCAATTATGGTTGATATTTTATAATCAATAATTGAGATAACGAAATTATTAATATTATTATTTGCAATATTAACGATGTCTAGAAGTTACATCAAGGAGAGGTTTGGTCACCTAAATTGGCGGCTGATAGGAGAAATTCTTATTGGAAAGCCTCCTCTTTTTCTCGGGAACGACACGGTCGATTAATATTGTGAATTATAATAATGATGATAAATGTTGTTAAAAATATTGAAAGAATTTTTATGGAGTAGTTGTTGTAATTTTGTGTATTATTTGAATCCCCACTTACCCATTAAGTTTATATATATATATATATATATATATATATATGTATATGTTTGAATTATGGGGGGGGTAGACGTTAGTGGAGGGAAGTACCTTTATTTTTGTATATAGATATATATGGATGAAAGCACTTTTATTATATATATATATATATATATATATATATATATATATATATATATATGATAGTGGATTCTGGTTGAATCAAAAGTCATCAAGTTGTAAGAGTTTGTCGGGTGGGAGCAAATAATTCAATCAAGCATGCGCTTATATATATATATTATTTTATTTTTGTTTTACTTGATGTTGGTAATCAAATTCTTGCGCAGAACATCAGTGGCTGCTACAATTTCGTCCGTGAAATTACCATCTGGTGCACCCGTGTTCAAACAGTACCCCTTCAATTCTACTATAAATAGGATGCTTAGTTAGAATTGAAATCACATCAGAAATTCAGAGAAATTCTCTTCTATAATCTTGAGCGTATATCTTTAGAGTTTTAAGAAAGCTTTGAGCTTAGTGCAACTTTTCTTAAAAAAAATATCCTCGCCCTACCAGTCGGAATACTCTTCTTTTACGGTAAGGGGAATTATTTCTTTTGTATTCATGAAGAGAACTTCTGTTATTCCATTCTTTATTATTCTCTTTGGAATAACAAATTATCATGCGGACTACCCTATACATGGTGACATTATTTTATTATTCCGTCTTTATAATTATTACATGTTGGAATATCACATGCATGTGTTTTACATGGACACTGGGTTCATCTTTATTATTTTTTGTTGGAATATCATGTATGCATGCGTTTCTGACGGACTGATTCTCATCTTTATTATTCTGTTGGAACATCCCGTCGGTCGTAATTTACTTTGACTGATTCCGATTATTTATTATTCTTGGAATAACTTTCATACCAAGCAATCGCATGCATGGTGATTTCTTTTGTTATTCCATTCTTTATTATACTTGTGACGCCCCCAAAATAGGTATACAACACCCATTCTAAGTCGCCAAATACATGGTACATAAAGCAAACTATAACTTCAATAATACAATTGTCGTGCAGAATACGACAACACATCTTGTGAGTTTAAATACAAATATTGTCTTCTAGACAATATCCACACTCAAATAAGTCCTCGTTACAATTATTCAAACACTATTTTACGAAATAGTGAGGATCGCTAAAACATCTTTCTAGAACCATCACTCCTGCATGCTGACTAGTTCTCGATATGTTCTCACCTCCCGAGAAAAATGGAATAAAAAGGAAAAGGGTGAGCTCAACTAGCCCGATAAAGAATATTATGACTAAGATAATATACAACAAATTATCGTTAGTCTTCAACGAGGAAAAATCGATAAAATATAATAGCCAACAAGTTTTAGATCAACAAGCTGCAGTGAAAACAACAATCCATTAGAAGAGTCAAGTAGAGAATGAGTTCTACTATCTTCTAAGATTTAAAAGTCCATCATCAATATTTTATCCACAGTAATAAAAAATCAATATACATCTTTAATCAAATATTCATCTTTGCATTCTGAGCCAAAGATATTCATTTGTATCACCGGTTGGTCGTGTTCATCTCAACACTGTTCATCTTTGCCTTTATGGGCCAAAGATATTCATCGATTAATCATTTATCTTTTGCTACTAAAAGTAGAAGATATTTAGTAATATCATCATTTAGGGTGAGGATGATGAAAAATATTTTAAAAAAAGCGAATCCGATTGAAGCGAATTTAGTAATATCATCATTTAGGGATTCGTATAACAGTTTATCCAAGTTCAATAATACTTCATAAATACCAATTTAGTAATATTATCATTTAGGACTGAGGATGATGAAAAATATTTTAAAGAAAACGAATCCAGTGAAGCAGAATTTAGTAATATCATCATTTAGGGATTCGTATAACAGTTTATCCAAGTTCAATAATACTTCATAAATACCAATTTTGAAGCAGAATTCAAAAATAAAGATTAAAACATGGATACAATCAAAGATAGTAACCATAATAGACATCTTGGACAAAAAGAAGAAAATTTCATTTTTAATTGAATAAGTGTCGATCGTGAATGAAAGTGTCGTGATATCGTGAATAGTAACCCCGACACAAAAGTTCCAAATTTGATAAAAATTCGGATCAATACTTCTAAGATAATGATATTGAAGAAATAATATCATATATGAAGAAAATAACATCCCTTACCTCAAAATATCGCACTTACGATCGGAATATCGGTATAAAAAGGTGAAGGAAACTTGCACTGATGAATAGAAACTCACAAAGTATCTATATACTCATAAAATACACTCAATAATCTAGAGAGAAAAAGAGAGAAAACTTGTTTCTGGTGTGATTTTCAATTCTAACTTAGCCCTCTATTTATAGGAAAATGTTAGCGAGACTTCTCGACCGCTGACTTTGATGTATTTTTACCTACTACTATTCCCACCCACCACATTTGAAATAAATTCGGCATATTTCTTCACCAACCACAAGTGGGGCCCACTCAATTCTAGAATTTTCCACCAAAATCATTTATAAACCTAATTTCTAAATCAGTCACCTCTTAAAATTCATAAAAAATCATACGTTCATTTTTAACGGTTCAAAATTTGTGGACATATACTCAACTTATATATGTATAACATATCCAAAAATTACAACGATCCAACGGTCGGATTAAAAATTATAACTCACACAATATATCTCAAAAACACTAGTTTAATTTTTAATACCTTCATTCCGACAAAAATACTGATAAAACACCTCAACATTAACTCCTTCATTTTTAACCACAATAAATATATCCAAAATTTATATCCACATAAAATAAATATTTCCTTATCATATGAATCAATAATTAATTATTCACAAATAATATTACAGAATCACATTTATGATAACCGGTAGTTTCGGGAAGAGGGGCTTTCAATAAGAATTTCTCCTTATTGGGCGCATGATTAGGTGACCAAACCTCTCCTTGACAAAACTTTCTAGACATTGCCAATATTGCCATCTAATAATATTATTCAAATAATATGAATTATTGATCTGATAATGGGAAATACTATGCAGTGACAATTATTGAAACAATAATAATATAAAATATCAACGCAACAATTATTGAATCAATTAAATAAAATATTGAGCGATAACTCACGTAACAATTATTGAGTAGTGCCTTCTTACGTAAGGATCAATAATTCATCAATAACTTGTGCATCCACGCGTATTCATCGTATTTTAACCCATAGGGTATTTCAGCAGTGTTAACTTGGTATAACTACGCCGTTATTTATAAAAACTCAAACTTGTCATTTTCTTCATCCGAGCATTTATTACATTATGGGGCCCACAAATGGCTGGCCGTCGTATGAATATTCCGAACACAACAAGAATATTCCACGACCAAACGAATATTCTCAAACAACAATGATTATTTTATAACCACTTGCATATTTTGCAAAATTTGCACATTTCACCCATAACCGGATAATTATATCAAATTAATACCTTATTATTCACAAATATAATTAGAGGAAATTGATTTTATTTATAATAAGTTGGGGTCTTTACAACCACCCCTCCTTATGAAATTTTGTCCTCGAAATTGACATACGTGCACAGTATTTCGAAAAGGTGAGGATACCTCACTTTCATTTTCGATTCCAACTCCCGGTCATTTCTTGATAGCATGGTTTCTCCATAAAACCTTAACTTATGGTATAACCTTCAGTGCGTGGGACATGTTCTTTCCTATCCAAGATCTTAACAGTACTTCTTCGATACGTTAAATCTTGGCTATCTCGTCCCTGGTTCTAACTTGATAATATGGTTTAGGTCTTTCACATATTTACTGAAGCATGGATATGTGAAAAACATTATGAACACGAGACATACTTGGAGGTAATGCGAGTCTATATAGCCACATTTCCTATTCGATCAAGAATCTCAAATGGACCAACAAATCGTGGATTGAGCTTTCCTCTCTTCCCAAATCTTGTAACTCCCTTCCATGGTGCAACACGTAACAATACATGATCCCCGATATTAAATTTCCGTCTTTTCGATGAAGATCCGCATAACTCTTTTTGTCGATCTTGTGTCGTTTGTATCGTTGTCGAATCATTTGGATCTTTTTCGTAGTTATGCGTACTAATTACGGTCCCAACAATGTTGTTTCTCCCACCTCGCCCCAAAGATCTTTGGAGAAGCGACACTTTAAATCCATACAACGCCTCAAATGGAGCCATACTATACTTGCTTGATAGCTGTTGTTGTAGGAGAATTCCACCGATGGCAAGTACTTATTCCAACTTCCTTTAAAATCTAGGACACAAAGTCTTAATAGATCTTCAAGGGTTTGAATAGTCCTCTCTGATTGTCCGTCCGTTTAAGGATGGTATGCCGAATTGAATCGTAAATCCGTGCCCATAGCTTTCTGCAAGCTAACCCAAAATCGTGAAGTGAATCTTGGGTCACGATCCGAAACTATGGATACTGGCATGCCATGCAATCTCACAATCTCATTCACGTACATGCGAGAAAGACGTTCAAGGGAATAAGTCTCACGTATCGGTAAGAAATGGGCAGACTTGGTTAATCTATCAACAATAACCCAAATCGCATCCATGCCTTGAGAAACTTTGGGAAGACCTGTAATGAAATCCATAGTAATGTGTTCCCACTTCCATTTCAGAATCTCAAGTGGTTGTAATGGACCCTTTGGCACTTGATGCTCCGCCTTTACACGTTGACAAGTTAAACACCTCGAGATAAACTCGCGATCTCTCTCTTCATATTGTTCCACCAAAATGTATGTCGAATATCATGATACATTTGGTACTCCCGAGATGGATTACAAAAGCGGGGTGTTGTGTGCCTCCATCATGATTCTATACTTCAAGTCGAATCGTTAGAACACAAAGTGCGGAGTTGAATCTAAGTATTCCTTCTTCATCGATTCTCGCTCGGAATAGCTCCTTCTTGCACTTTCTTCTTCATACAATATCGGCTCCGGTCCAAGTAGCTTGGCGACTTTAACTTTATCGATTAAAGTCGGATTCTACTCAGATATTCGCCATCATCATGTGGGTCCCTAGAGTCTTTAATTCTACCTCCATCCTTTGTAAGTCATACAAAATGGGCCTTTGCATTAACAATATCGCACTCGTACTCGCATATGATCTTCTACTCAATGCGTCAGCTACTACGTTCGCTTTTCCAAGATGATATTGAATAGTGTGATCGTAATCTTTCAATAGTTCAAGCCAACGTCATTGCCGCATGTTGAGTTCTTTTTGGGTGAAGAAATATTTGAGGCTTTTATGGTCCGTATAAATCTCCACTTTCTCCCCATACAAGTAGTGTCTCCAAATTTTCAACGCGAATACGACTGCTGCCAACTCTAGATCATGAGTAGGATAATTCCTCTCATATTCTTTGAGTTGTCGTGAGGCATAGGCTATGACTTTCCCATGTTGCATGAGAACGCATCCTAGCCCTTTGCCAGAAGCATCGCTGTATATAACAAATCCATCCGTACCAGATGGTATTGCCAGAACAGGTGCCGAAATGAGTCTCATCTTGAGCTCTTGGAAACTCTTCTCGCATTCCTCGTTCTATACAAATTTTGTATCTTTCCGAGTCAACTGAGTTAACGGAGTAGCGATTCGAGAAAATCCTTCCACGAATCTCCGATAATAACCAGCTAAGCTCAGAAAGCTACGCACTTTGATCCACCAAACTTTAGTTGCTCCCAACTTTGATTGCTTCAATCTTCGCTTCGAATTCGACAGATACTCCATGTTTTGACACCATGTGCCCAAGGAATGCTACTTCCTCAAGCCAGAACTCGCATTTCTTCAACTTGGCATAAAGTTTGTTTTCACGAAGCCTTTCAAGTATCAGCTTCAAATGGTGCTCATGATCTTCACGGCTTTTGGAATAGATGAGGATGTCATCAATAAAGACAACAACAAACTAATCCAAATATTCCTTGAATACACGGTTCATTATATCCATAAAAGCAGCAGGAGCATTAGTCAATCCAAAAGACATGACTAAGAATTCATAATGCCCGTCTGAAGTTACGAAGGCGTCTTTGGAATATCCTCGATTTTAATCTTGGTGATGATATCTAGAAGCTAAGATCGATCTTTAAAAAGAATTGTGCTCCTTGCGAATTGGTCGAACAGTCATCAATGCGAGGTAGCGGATACTTATTCTTGACGGTGACATGGTTTAATTCTCGGTAGTCAATACTAAAGTCGCATACTCCCGTCTTTCTTCTTTACGAATAAAAGCAGAGCACCCCAAGGAGATGTCTTAGGGCCAATGAAACCTATGTCTAACAATTCCTGTAGTTGGAATTTTAACTCATGAAGTTTAATAGGATCCATTCGATATGGGGTTTTAGAAATGGGTTTTGTACCCGGCTCAAGGTCAATAAAGAATTCAACATCACGTTCTGGGGGTAGACCGGGAAGTTCTTCAGGAAATACATCAAAAAATTCTCTAACAACAGAAATATTATTCAAATCTGACTTGTCTTTGCTCAAATCCATAACATGGGCTAAGAAAGCTTGACATCCGTTTTTCAATAAACGAATAGCTTTATGGCTATTTATGATAGTGACTGATTTTAGTGGTTTAGTTGTTTGAATTCGTATGACAGGTTGGTTAGGAATATGAAAACTAACAACCTTACGAAAACAATCAATTTAGGCATGATGAGTGGTTAACCAATCAATTCCTAAAATCACATCAAAAGCAAGTATCTTTAAAGATATAAGATCAACAGGTAATGTGATAATGCCAACTTGGATCATGCAAGATTTATAAAGCTGTAGATGTAGTGAAGGTTTCACCCAACTGAGTTTCAACGAGATAAGTCAAAGTCCAATTTCTCCCGAGTCAAGTTTAAACGTTGAGCACAAGTAGGAGAGATAAAAGAATGGGTAGAGCAAAGTATCTAGTAAGGTATAAACTTGAAAGAGTTCAAGATTAGCTACACCGTAATCACCTCGTTCGGGTTCCTCGTGTTTTGGCCGATCCACGACAAATGCTCTTCGAGGCAGATTGATTTCGACTTATCCGGGATGACCCTTGGAGTCACCATCCCGTTGAACTTGGTTTTGCTTTCTCTGAACAATCCCGAGCTATGTGGCCTTCCTTTCCACAGTTGTAACATACCTTGGATTGTTGTGGACAGTATGGGGTGATATATCCCTCTTTCCCGCATTTGTAACATCTAATTGACGGTCGTTCTCCTCCCCTAGAATTTGTTGTTGGTGATGGTTCTGCTGTTGATGTCTTCCCATCATTGTTGAATCTCCTCTTTCTGAAATTTCCACTTGACTCACCTCTCTTATTATCATGGCCACGATGACCACCCGAGTGGTTACCGCCTTTGTTCGTATTTTTCCCTCCTCATTGGTTATCATCGCTCTAATGACTGTTGTCACCGGTATGACCCTGTTTGTGGTCCCTTGGTTGAACATACTCATTATCTCGCTCTAATAATTGAGCCCTGTTTACAACATCTGAATATAAAGAAAATTTATGAGATATAAGATATTGCCGAATCTCGGGCTTTAGACCTCTCGAAACATCCTCGTCATTCGTTCCTCATTTTTAACCAAATGAGGTGCAAACACAGATAACTCGCAAACTTTGCCTCGTCTTTGGGACACCGTCGTATTATTTTGTTCGGTTTGATAAACTCCACCTCCTTCATATAGACGAATACTTTCGGAAAAGTACTTGTCATTGAATAGTTCTCAAACGTTTCCCAAGACATCTTGAGTGCGTAATTTGGTGAGTGCACGCTTCACGAGACTCCCACGATGAGTTTGCCTCACCGCGGAACATAAAGATAGCAAATGGAACCTTACATTCCTCCGTGCATCCCAAGACATTGAATATCTTGGTAATTTGTTTGACCCACGTTTCCGCCCGTGATCGGATCCGGCTTTCCCTTAAATTACGGTGGTCCCAACTCCTTGAATCGCTTGGTTGTGACAATAGCACATTGCTATCATTTTCACCGTATTTTGTGCACGAGTCTCCTCTAAATGCGGTTTTGCATGAGCGCAAAAAGCTCTTAAACATTCCATCATTCATCGTTTGCTCGGTGAGTGTTATTTACGGGAGGAATATTGCCTTAGGTTGCACGTTCTCTGGTTTTGTAACTAAAGGTTATTCCACGGTCTCATACACTCCATTGTTAACGTTCTCGTGGCCATTCTTAAATCGCCATAAAACAAGGGTTAATTAAACAAATTAACATATCACATAATATCCCTAAATTATGAGTGACCAACAAATAAGCTTAGATAAGACACACTTTAGCGAAGGATTTACTCATCTCTCCCTCTAGTTATATTCCCAGATATCCGCTTAAAGACCATATCCCTAAGCTTTGATACCAATTGTGGCGCCCCAAAATAGGTATACAACACCCATTCTAAAGTCGCCAAATACATGGTACATAAAGCAAACTATAACTTCAATAATACAATTGTCGTGCGAGAATACGACAACACATCTTTGTGAGTTTAAATACAAATATTGTCTTACAGACAATATCCACACTCAAATAAGTCATCGTTACAATTATTCAAACACTATTTTACAGAAATAGTGAGGAGTGCTAAAACATCTTTCTAGAACCATCACTCCGTTACCCGACTAGTTCTCGCTATGTTCTCACCTCACGAGAAAATGGAACAAAAAGGAAAAGGGTGAGCTCAACTAGCCCATAAAGAATATTATGACTAAGATAATATACAACAAATTATCGTTAGTCTTCAACAGGAAAAATCGATAAAATATAATAGCCAACAAGTTTTAGATCAACAAGCTGCGGTAAAACAAAGAATCCATTAGAAGAGTCAGTAGAGAATGAGTTCAACTATCTTCTAAGATTTAAAAGTCCATCATCAATATTTTATCCCTCGTAACAAAAATCAATATACATCTTTAATCAAATATTCATCTTTGCACTTTCTGAGGCCAAAGATATTCATTTGTATCACCAGTTAAGTCATATTCATCTCAACACTGTTCATCTTTTGCACTACGGGCCAAAGATATTCATCGATTAATCATTTATCTTTCGCACTACTGGTAGAAGATATTTAGTAATATCATCATTTAGGGGTGAGGATGATGAAAAATATTTTAAAGAAAAGCGAATCCGGTGAAGCGGAAGGACAAATAGTAGGATTAAGTAGAACGGTTTATCCAAGATCAATAATACTTCATAAATACCAATTTTGAAGCGAATTCAAAAATAAAGATCAAAACATGGATACAATCAAAAAGATAGTAACCATAATAGACATCTTGGACAAAAGAAGAAAATTTTATTTTTTTAAGGTGAATAGTCTTAGTATCGTGAATAGTAACCCAGAGCACAAAAAGTTCCAAATTTGATAAAAATTCAGATCGATACTTGGCGTAATGATATTGAAGAAATAATATCATATATGAAGAAAATAACATCCTTACCTCAAAATATCAAGTACTTTAATCGGAATATCGGTATAAAATTTGAAGAAAACTTGCATTGATGAATAAAAACTCACAAAGTATCTAAATACTCACAAAATACACTCGATAATCTAGAGAAAAAAGAGAAAACTTGTTTACGGTGTGATTTTCAATTCTAACTTAGCCCTCTATTTATAGAAAAATGTTAGCAGACTTGACCTGCAACCTGATGGCTTTACCTGCTACTATTTCTACCCACCACATTTAAAATAAATTCAGCACATTTCTTCACCAACCACAAGTGGGGTCCACTCAATTCTAGAATTTTCTACCAAAATCATTTATAAACCTAATTTCTGAATCAGTCACCTCTTAAAATTCATAACAAATCATTCGTTCATTTTTAACGGTTCAAAATTTGTGGACATATACTCAACTTATATATGTATAACATATCCAAAATTTACAACGATCCAACGGTCGGATTAAAAATTATAACTCACACAATATATCTCAAAAACACTAGTTTAATTTTTAATACCTTCATTCCGACAAAAATACTGATAAAATACCTCAACATTAACTCCTTCATTTTTAACCACAATAAATATATCTAACATTTATATCCACATAAAATAAATATTTTCTTATCATATGAATCAATAATTAATTATTCACAAATAATATTACAAAATCACATTTATGACAACAAAGTAGTTCGAGGGAAGAGGGGCTTTCAATAAAATTTCTCCTTATTGGTAGCGTGATTAGGTGACCAAACCTCTCCTCGATGAACTTTCTAGATATTGCCAATAATGCTATCTAATAATATTATTCAAATAATATGAATTATTGATCGATAATAGGAAATCTTGTGTAGTGACAATTATTGAAACAATAATAATATAAAATATCAATATGACAATTATTGAATCAATAAAATAAAATATTGAGCGATAACTTCTTTGTAACAATTATTGAGTAGTGCCTTCTTACGTAAGGATCAATAATTCATCAATCATGCATCCACACGACTTCGTATTTAAACCAACCGGGTATTTCAACAAAGTGTTAATTGAGTAACAACTTCTGTAGATTATTTATAAAAATTCAAACTTGTCGTTTTCTTCATAAGCGGTTATTCTATTATGGGGCCCATAAATGATCGCTGCTGCGTAGTACAAATATTCCCAAACAACAAGAATATTCTACGACCAAACGAATATTCTCAAACAACAATGATTATTTTATAACCACTTGCATATTTTGCAAAATTTGCACATTTCACCCATAACCCAGAGAATTATATCAAATTAATACCTTATTATTCACAAATATAATTAGAGGAAATTGATTTTATTTATAATAAGTTGGGGTCTTATAATACTCAGTTGGTTTAAGTTTTGACTTCTATACTCCATGAAATTAGTGGAATATCCTCGATATTTCATGGCTTCATCCAAAGATCTTTTCATTGAAATATTATTCTAAGCATTCTTGAATTTTACTCTACTCTGAAAAAGTATCGTGTTGACAAGTTGGACATTATTTACTATTTAAAAAAAAAATAATAGAGGAAATTTAATTTCATTAATAATAAGTTGGGGTCTTACTGAACTTCTATTTATATGAAAATATAGTTTCGATAATAATTGCGCGTTGGGGCTCGAAATATTATAGTATAATACCTTCCTCTTTTTTATTTTTAATTTAGTCCCGCAAGTATTAACAAACTTGCACCACCTCCCTAATAGTAAATAATGTAAATTAATAGTTCATTCATGTGACTCAATAGTATAATCATGTGAAAAAACTAATTACTGAGATATTACTTTCAATTATACCTCAATTTTTAACTTAGTAAATGCAAGTATTATCAATCTTGCACCAACTCCTCTAATAGTACAAGAATGTGATTCAATAGTACACACGTGTGAACAAATAGTTATATAAGCATGTGAATTAGTAGCAATTAATTGCTCATTTATCAGATAAATTACCCGATTTATCAATATAACCCCCAGACATCAATTATCATCGGAATAGATGTCGATTTTCATTAACACTAATAATTCTAACACAATGGAACTATCAAATTCATCTTTAATCAACACAACTTATTCATCATTAATATTATAACTCACAATATTTAACAACCGTGAATTGTCGTTAAAGGAAGAGGCTTTCCAATAAGGATTTTTCCTTATTGGCGCGCATGATTAGGTGACCAAACCTCTCCTCGATGTAACTTCTGACATTGTTAATATTACAAATAATAATATGAATAACTTTGTCGTCTCAATTATTGATTTAATAAAAATAAAAATAATGCACGGATGATATTTGTGATAATAATTGAATCATTAATACGAGAGATATGATGCAACAATTATCAGAATAATTGAGTATAACTGGTGACTTCTCAAGTAAGCATCGATAATCAATCCAGTGTCTTCTTGCAACCAATGCGTATTCTTGTCTTTTACTACTAGGGTAGTTCAACGGTTTTTAACAGTAACACTTTCGTAGTTATTTTTATAAAAGATAATACTTTTATGAATAAAGAATAATTTTTGAAATATATTTTTGAATATTATGGTGTGGATTTGATATAATGTTAAAAGCGAATATTCCCTATTAAAGCGAATATTAAAACCAATCGAATATTATATAATAAACTGCTTACTTTTGTAAAATTTATAAATATTACCCATAATTATAATATTATATCAAATCCACACCATAATTTTTAAAATATATTTGAAAAAATTATTCTTTATTTATAAAAGTTGGGGTCTTACAATAAAAGTGATGAAAAACCTTTTAAATCATACAAGATAGTAGATTTTATTCTCTACTGATTTCTACAATGGATTCTTTGTTAGATGCAGATTAAACTTGATGTTTGTTATATTTTATCGGTTTGATGACATGTTGAAGGCTAACGATAAATTATCTCGCATTATCTTAGTCATAATATTTCTTACTTGAAATTTAGTTAATTCACACTTTCTTTCATTTATTACTCTTGTGAAATGAGAATATAAATTTGGAGACAGTCGGAGAGCGGATTGATGGTCCGGATGGTTATTTTAGTAGTCCTCTCACTATTCTATACATAAATAGTGTGACAATAAATGTAATGAGGACTCAATCGAGTATTGAATATGAATATTATGCAAATAATAATATTCTTATTAAAACTCTTAGATAAATCAAAGCAGTATTAGCCCACAAATCATGTGGACGAAGTCTGTAGTAGTTGGTGTATGAATGAACCAAGTGACGTTTTTGTTTCGTGTACATAAAACTACAAGAAAACTAAATCAAAATTAGAAAAGTGTTAGTTG